>JAREIS010001390.1:0-22097 GCA_030060385.1 Muscicapa striata striata
ATCCTGAGGCAAATAAAACAGCCATAGAAAATAAAGAAACAGGAATCAGAGATGAGAAGAAGGAGAATGGAGCAGGAAAGATTGAGGACCCTAAGTGAACAATATGATTTATTGGAGAACAGTATGATAACAGGGCTTGCCTGGCCTGGTGATAAGAATTTGTTTATCGATTTAATGCAAGATTGCAACCAATTAAGTTGAACAACTGCTGGATTTGCGGGGGACTTAAATCAGCAGAAAATGGCCCTGGAAAGGTGAGAGCTTAACTCCAGAGCAACTCTAAAGGGGGATAAAACCCAAATTTCAAAGACACTTCAAAGACCTGAGGGCTGGATCTTAGATAAAAGAGTGATTGGATCAATTTGTATCAATCGGGAGGGAAGAGAATATACTGAGGTAGTAGGATACACCCTGTGTCTCCACCTTAACCGTAAAATTCAGATAACAAAAGTAAAATTTGGCAGCCAGAGTCCCCTGCTGGGTACTGAGCCCTAGAAAAGAAAGGCAATTGTGAGTGGAGTAACAAGGTTGGACTTTGCTGGAATAAAGGCTCTGGAGCTAACCCTTACCAGTCACTGGAGAATTAAGTACTTACTGGGCTGAACCAGGAAGTACAAAAAGTACATGGAAAGCTCCTGATGGGATATACTGAGTATGTGGGAAGAAAGCATACAGTGAATTAACACAAAAATGGAAGGGTCATGCACTCTGGGATTATTCAGCCAGTCTTCTTTACTTTATCAAGGTCTGACAGTACTTTCCTGGGGGCACCTCTCTATGAGATACTGAAAAGAAAAAAAGGGAATTGAAGAAGAAGCTCCCTGATGTGGGTGGCAGCCAAGTTTGGGGGAGGAAGAGTGGCCAGCTGAAAGAATAATAGAATACTACAGTCCTGCAACTTGGGCACAAAATGGAAGTTGGGGTGCGGACTCCAGTGTACCTGTTGAATAGGTTGATAAGGCTGCAGGCTGTGGTAGGGGTGTGTCAAATCACACCTCAGATGCTCTCGAATTGTTGGCTAAACAGCACTCCCAGATGCGAGCTTTGTATACCAGAATAGAATAGCATTAGACTATTTGTTAGCGGGAAGAAGGGGAGTCTGTGGAAAATTTAATGAATCTGAATGCTGTGCCGAAATTGATGATTCGAGGAAACTATAAAGGGTCTTAAAAGAGATAAAAGAGGGTAACACACGTTCCAGTCCAAAATGGAATTCCATTCTCCAGGCATCTTGGTGGGACCAGTTATTATCAGGAGCTTGGTGGAAAAAGGTAGTGTTCTTTATTGTGTGTTCATTGCAGGAATCATATTCATACCATGTTTAATACCTTGTTTTATTAGACTAATACACTCGGTGGTACAGGGCATGCAAACTGCAGCTATGCCCATGGATCCTGAACTCGCATCAGGAAGGGTGAATGGTAGAGCCTCCAAAATAATGAAATTAGGAGAGGAGATGAACACCAGGGCAATGGAGGCGCTGACAAAATTTGAAGAACAGATAGAGAGAAATCAGCTCCCTATATAGATTATCAAAAAGAGCCAGTAGAAGAATGGGATGGCAGTGAAGAATCTGAGGAGGATTTAAAATGGGAACACAAATTAATGTGTTTATATAGAAGGAGGGATTGTGATATATATATATCATATTGTAATTCGTGTTGTAATTCATGTTTTATATAAAATAAGTCTGCAAAAAAAAAAAAAAAAAAAAAAAACAAAAAAAAAACCAAAAAAACCGAGCCACAAAGTAAAGGCAGTGATGGCCTCAGAGCTAGGTAAATTAACATATCTACAGGTCAGACTGCTACCGATAAGCATCTATCTCCTGGGAAACCTGGAAACTCAAGGAGGAGCGGCATTTCCCAAAATCCCATCACTCCCCCAGGACTGCATTCCCGACTCTGGATGAAGACCACCACCTAAAGGAAATACACAACGACACAAAATCTCGTCAAAAGAGCAGGAAGGACTTTGTCTTATATGGACACCAGAGCTGAATTTGGAAAGAAACAAAGGACAAGGGTCAGGTCCCAGATGAGGGAAGGAGGAGAGTCAGGGACAGAAATTTCTCCTTTTTAAGCTGTGAAGAAGAGACTCTTGTTTTCATATAACACATAAAAATATTATAGAGTAAATGGATCTGTTCTAACTGTAAATATGAACAAAGACATTGGTGTTAGATTAAGTAGATGTTGAAATAGCTGTGATCCCTTAAGTTTGAATATTAAAAAGATGATGACGTGCTGCTTCCCAGGGAAGAAGAAAAGAAGATAAACCTCTGTTTTTTCAAAAACAATAGAAGCCTTTTTTTAACTGTTACAATTCTTAAAGTGTGCCCCATAGTTGATATGGTCCTCAATAATAGTTCTAGGAAAACTGAACGTTAAAAAAAGGATTTTTACATAGTCATCAAAATTCCATTCTCCCAGACACCTAATCACTGTAACATCAAAGCTATGAGAAAACTGTTCTTTTGGAGAAATCTCCAGAGACTGAAGACGGAAGTCTCCTCTCCCAATGAATTAGTAAAAAACTATTTTAGAGATGGTAAACTGACAGTTGTTTTCTAAACATTTTCAGTGCGAAAGAAAGGAAGTGTGTAGGGGGAGAAAGAGTAGTCTAAAGTTTCATTCTAAGGTTTCTTTCTTTTTCTTCTAGTTTCCAGTAACAAAGTTTCTCTTTGTACCTTTAAAGTTCAGCCTCTTTTGCCTTCCTCCTAATCCTATCTCAAAACAAGAAAATTTCAAATTAGCGAACAAAAACCACTATACCCTGGACGACCAAACCTGTTGGGGATCATGGACTAAAATGAAAATTCACTCATAAACAAGTGTCTTTCTCATTTGCCTTCGATGCTATCGCCCATGTAACACAAGTAGGAACCACAGCTAGCTATACAGGACTCAGGGATTGCTGGCTTTGCGGAGAGGGGCAACAATGGAACATTCCCTTAACAGGGGAACCATCAAGCAATTGGTCAGATTGGAACCCCTACAGCATACACAACACTAGTGCTCAATGGAGATAGGCAGGATTTTCCTTGGGAAAGCCCCTTCTCCAATGACTACCTATCAACGAGTCAGTCACACACAAAGGACTGAACAACTCTGGAGCAAATCTCGGCCACTCTTCTGGTAACACAACTGGGTGGGTCGATGTCAGCCAATGTGGGAAAACTGTCTTTTTGAAAGGCATAGTGGAAATGAGTCAGTGAGGATGAACACCATCTGCCCCCTTCCAGATGCATCTTGGTGGCTCTGTGGGAATGGAATAGCATTAAACAATTACCAGGTAACTGGACTGGCCCATGGACCATGGGATACCTTCTCCCTCAGTTACAGGTTACAAATCAAACAAATGAAATGACCAGTGGTATTCAAGGACTATGGGAGAACAGACTCACTGAGACAACACCCAATAACCCACCAGTGTGATACTGCACCAGGTTTCACAGTTTTGTTAGGTTGTTGTTCCAAATTTAGGAACTGCACAACTGCAAAAGGCCATTTCAAGCATCTCAGCCAAAATAGAATTGATTGCTAATTCAACAGCAGATGCCTGAAGAAGACTACAAACTGAAATAAACTCACTCAAAGAAGTAGTTTTTCAGAACCGCATGGTGTTAGATAAGGTAACAGCCAGATGGGAGGAGTTTGTATTCCAATTTAGAGCAATTGTTGCACTGACATAGATCAGCCACGGCAAATAGCAGAGGATATCCATACCATTTGGCAACAGGCAAAATCACTCCCTGAAGCGACCAAAGACATTACATCTTGGAGTAAACATTTGTGGGAAACTCAAACATCTTGGCTACGTAATCTGAACTGGCTAACACAACTTTTTGTAGGAATTTCAGGAGCTGGAATACCAATCCTAGGAACCGGCATGAAGTGCCAGTGTTTTGTATGGTATTGGAAACAAACTACCATCACGTATCACAAATGGGACCAAAACAAAATGAGATACACGATTGAAACAGGTAAGTATTTTGAGACCACAACAAGACTAGAGTTGCAAAAGAAATTGCAAAGGATATAAGAAAGGGCTGGCTTGATGCCAAGGCAATGAGAGAATTGAGCTACACAAAACGCTGTAGCTGTGCAGGAAGAAGTAGTTACGTGGTAACAGGGTATGGGAATGAAGCACTTGTTAAAAATCAGCAGATTTAGCAGAACAAGCTAACTGCAAAAGCTAACCACTGCCTATTTGAGCAGACAATCCTACAGAGCATGTCCAGGAAGCAGGGGTGGAGAGTTCAGCCCCAGGAAGGCTCATGAGCCTTCATCCAAAGGACCAGCAGGAGGCTGACCACCACCTCCTGCAGAAACCATGCATGTGCTACAAGGGCTCACATAATCATGCCATTAGAAAATATGTTGCAATGTGAAGATTAGGAAAGAATAATGTGCACACTAAGTCAAAAGGTATACAAGCTAGTAGTGTGCAAAGAATGGACGGGTGAGTTTGTGGTGGAGCAATGCCCCTCACTCTGGCATCAAATAAACAAATACCTGCCCTGTAGGCCTTATACTACGGAGTACTGATTTCTTGCCTAGTTTTCAGGCATCAGAATGGAGTGGATTTCAGCATCATCCTGCCCAGGAAAGACTTTGGTCCAAGCCTGCATCCCTGTTTCAGATTGTACAGGAATACTGTGGAATTCTTCCTGCTCTACCTGGAACTGTGCAGCAGTGCAGAAGTTCAGCTACTACAGCCCTGCATGGGAGAGACTTTAATTCATCTAGGAAGTGTTTCCAAAGGCCTTGTGTGCAATCCTTGCTTGGTTTCCTGGGAATGTTGGAATCCATTTGGCTTTTCCTGCATGTGTTTGCTGATGATTGCATTTAGAAATAGACAAGAGATTATTCGAAGCTTTCTATATTGCCATAGCTGGACTTCCCGGTTTGTGGCTCTCCACTGCAATGCTCAGCAGGCACCCAGTTCTGTTTGGACATGAGCTACCACTGCCAGACACGCAGCAACTGGAGCACTGAACATCAGGCATTGGGCTAATGTTTTTATTGGAACACAAGGAAACATGACAATATGTGGCAGTTGCAGGCACAGAAAGCTCTCAGGGCCTTGTGCATACAGGCTCAGTGATAGAGACGGATACAATATTTGACCTAAGGCCTAGGAGAAAGCTTGGATAATTAGGACAATGAAAATAAAGCAGATATAAAACCAGAATATAAGTTCATATTTTAAGTAGAAATATGTTTTATGCAAACGGACATATGCATTATGGAAGCAAAGCAACATGTCAAGTAAGAGAGTAAAAGAGTGTAATGTTTGGGAATAAAACCTGTTATAAAGTTAGTTAGAAGTTTCAGATGTATCAATGTAGGTTTGTGAAGTGTTATATAATTGGCTAAAAATGATGCATTGGGGCAAAGCTGCAAAACATAAAACAATTATTAATTTGTGTAAAAAGACGTTACCAAGTTTTGTAAAATATGTGACTGGCTAAAAACCAGTAGGCAGTAATGCAGTAATTCCCCTAAGAGGGAATTAGAGGGCTTCTGATATGATGGCATTAAATGTAACACCTTTAATGTCTCACCCTTTTAGGAGACTGATGCCATGAGGCAATATACCACCTAGAAAAGTCTCTCAGTTGCCCTGTCTCACATAATTTTGATCTCCCAATAGCAGTGCATCTGTACAATCTTATTGTCCCGTGAAACTCGGCAGCTGATGGTGTTCTGGTGCTATGCCAATCCTTTCCATGAAAAAAATCATTTCAGGACCAAGAGCTTCTGCCTCTGACAGAAACAAAGAGTTGCCAGCAGTTGGTGCAGGTGTTCCTGCCAAGAGCCCCTGTAGGATGGAGCACGGCCCCCAGTCTTAGTGTTTTCCAATTTAGGAACTCTCATTCCATAAAAAGTTTACCTAGCTATTAAATTCAGCATTGCACTGCCTAAGAGTCAAAACAAAAATGAAATTCCAAAAAGACTAACATGGTCAGATAACCGTAGAGCATGGACAAATGAAATCTCAAAATAGCAATTTTCCTTGACCTATCCCCAATACTACGAACAACTACAACAGGAACACACTCGGAGGCAAAGGCTACATTTGGAACATAACTGGTGGGTCGATGTCAACCAATGTGGGAGAATGGAACCTTGAAGGCATAAATGAATGAGTCAGTGAGGATGAACACCATTTTTGCCCCCTTCCAGATGCATCTTGGTGGCTCTGTGAATGGAATAGCATTAAACAATTGACCAGGTAACTGGACTGGCCATGTACCATGGGATACCTTCTACCTCAGTTACAGGTTACAAATAGACAAATTGAATGACAGTGTATTGCAAGGACTTGGAGGAACAGACTCACTGAGTTATAATTCCTCTCTGTTTTCGCAAATGCTATCATCCTGGGAAAAGGCACAGGCCAGAGCTAAGAAACTGTCTCAGCCTGGGAAAGGCTTTCCCAGCATGAGAAAGAGAAAACGAGCTCAGAGCCTGAAGGAAGGCCTTGCAATTCTGCCTGGACCTGCAGCGGTGTCCACAGCAGCTAAGCCCCAGCTTCTAAGTCTTTGTAATGCCCCCAATTAGGTTTTGAATTTCTATAAAGAAGAAACTTGCAAATTTATGCCTCGCAGATTTATTATCAGTATTTGAGCTTTCCCTTCAAAGCAAATTGTAATAGATTTCTAGTTTATATTTTTTAAATTATCAATTAAATTCTTCATGAACACAAACTAAGAACGCTTCTAGGATCATCATTTGAATTGTAAAATTTAATTTGAGCCATAATTTCCTTTATAGATGTTGGGAAAAACTATCTATCAGCTCGATTTTTAAGGTTCAAATTTAGTTTCTGTATTTAATTTCAAAATAATTGTATTAAGAGTATGAATTCTGTATTACAGAATGATTTTGATTTCTGTTTTATTGTTTAACTTGAATTTTTTCAACATTCCAAGTGAGTTTTGGAAAGCCTCCTGACATGCCCCTGAATCAAATGTATGAAGAGAATTAGTTAAGTTGTGAATTTAATGTTCCTTTGTTTTCTTTTTATTAATTCTCTATCTTATTTTAGCAGGTCTCCTATGACCTGACCCTGTGCTGTCTCATGATTTTAAGTATTTTTCAGAGTTCCAAGAAAATTATCTGAGTTTCGCTGAAAGCCTCTTCTGAATTTCTATTCTTGTGGTTTTCCCCAGCTGTTATTACAGAAGCACTCCAGCAGCCTGCCATGTTCAAAGCATCTCATCCTGAGGAAAAACTTCAGAGAGAACAAGCTGCTGAAGGAGTTTGATTTCTTTCTCCCCCGAAACGTTTAATTGTAGCTTTTAAGAGTCTTGTTTTTTAATAAAAAGATGTCAGGGAGTTCTCTTCCAATTAGAATTTAGGCAGAGGCCAGGCCTTAATTCTACCTGGAAGGGAAATTGTGCAAACCCAGGTGTTTTCTGCATCAAAATAATGCTCCAGTTATTTTGACTTGGCAATTTGACCCTATCAGTATGGCAGCTGAAGCTAATTTTGGGGTGAATTTGATGCTCATTTTCTAGACATGAACATCTAATTCCTCATTGAATCAAGGCTTGTCAGCTGTTTACAGACTCTGGGGTGATGACACAGTTTTTCTAGGATTGATAATTATCTAATTTTATAAATGTATGTCTATTATTTAAAGTATTGTTGATTGTTGTGTTGTGTTTTACCTGCAGAAGTTTGTGAACTTTTTTTTTTTTAAGTGGGGGAATCAGTAGTATTGTAGAATGTTTTTGTTAGATAATAGTCTAAGAAAAATATGAGGTTCAATTATGTGTTATGTTTATGCTTTTGCTTTGTTTGCTTTTAGTATTACAGATTTGTCAGTTAGCCAACTTAAAGTAAATGCTTAAGTAACTTTAGTGAATGTATTAAGTTAAAATACCATATGTCTATTCAACACAACCTCAGAAAACTCTTTTTCATTTGTTTAGCTATCCTTGTAGTTATATTGTTAATGTAAATCTATGTGTGCTTTGCCATGATTACCCATTTGTTCCTGAATGAAGCAGGTGAAGTTTTGCTCTGATGACTGGGTGAAAGGAGCAGGGCTGGCCAAGACCCTCCTGAAATAGTCAAGGGCAGGGCTGGGTTGGCCTCTGTGTTTGCCACCAAGAAGATTTTTAGCTCTGCTGCTGGCTGCAATCCAGCAGGCGTTGAGCGGTGGGGACACACGCTGTGCCAGACCTTGATGAAAGGGATGACCTTCTCTGCTACCAGAGGGCCCCCAGGAGGAGAAAATGGGCCAAGTAGCCTGCAAGTGATATGAGTCTCAGAATGGTACAGTTTGGATGGTTTGTTTAGTGGATTGGAATTCAGCATCATGGATGAAAAAGTGTTTTGGTGCTAATCATGGTGCCTTGTTTTCTCCATGCATTTCACAAATGATTAATAAGTCTGTTAAGGGAATCTTTATGGTTCTAAGAGCAGGGGGAGATATTGGAGTCAGTGAGTCAGGGGTCTCTCTGAACTCTTCAGAGAGAAATCAGAGTGCAGGGATTGAATTAAAGCCTTTGGATGGATTGAAGTATATTAAGCCACTCACACATAAAATAGACATTTAAGTAGAATTAAGTTAGTAATTTTAGGGTGAGCTCTAATGCTTTTAGTAAGTGAAAGGTTTCAAATGCCACAGTAGCAGTGCGAGTTCTAGTGAAGCTTGAAAACAGCAAGAGGCTCCAGGCCCACAGTTGCAGACAGGACACAGACATAATAGAGCTATAGTAAGAATACTGCTTACACATTTCAGATAGAACAGGATAGGTTGTATGAGTAGTTCTAAACCTAACCTGGTGTGCTAAGAAACTAGAATTCTCATAGGTTAAGGAGTGGTTGTCCGAGTTTGTGTCTTACCTTTTTGGGAAAATCCTATATAAGGTATGTATTGGGGAGAGTTGTTGTTTTTCAGCCATCGGCTTTTAGCCATTTGCTTCTGCCAGGGCTTTTAGCCATCTGCTCTTTGCCAGGCTTTTGCTTTGCTGCTGCTTTCCTATTGCTTTACTGCGTGCCTTTTGGGACTGATGTGCTTTGTAATAAAAGGTGTTTTGTAATAAATAACCTTTTTAACTCTTAGCTGCTTTGCTTGTTTAAGATAACCCGACAGAGTAGGAGCCAAGAGCTCTGGAGGTCTGAGAGGCTCACAGGGAGCAGCTAATGATAACGGAGGAGAGAGATGTGAAAGGAGAAATAGGGAGAAGGGTGGACACTCCCTATGGGGAGATGAATGTGAGGCACTTGATCAGCAGCCTGGAATGGCTGGAGTTCCTGTGGGCTCTGTGAACACTCAGTGCCAGCACAACCACGAGGTGATAACCCCGTTCCTCATGGAGCGCAGAGCTGAGCGTGGGGCAGAGCAGGTCCCGTCAGGCCCTGGCCTGGGAATGACCCTGGAGCCCCTCAAAACCTCCCTGGGAGTCACCCCAGAGCTCCCAGCACTCCTTGTGCCCATCCCTGCAGCTTCCTGCCCCTCCCCCAGTGACTCTGTGGCTCTCCCAGTCCACCCCAGTCCCTCCCAGTGCCACCTCAGTTCATCCCACTGTCCCCATAGTCCCTCTCAGACCCTGCCCGTCCTTCTCAGTCAATTCCCAATCTATGCTCAGTCATTCCCAGTCTTCTCAGGCCACTCCCAGTCCTCCACCCTCTTTCCCAGTGCACCCCTAGTGCCTCCCAGTCCATTTCCAGTCCCTCTCAGTGCCACACCAGCCCTCTCCCATCTCTCCCAGTGCCCCCCAGTTTTTCCATCTCACTGTAACCCTCGAGCTCCCAGCCCAGCCCTGGCTGCCTGTTCTGCTCTGTGATGGATTTCTACCCTGCCCAGATCCAGCTGAGGTGGTTCCAGGGCCAGCAGGAGCTCTCAGGGCATGTGGTGGCCACTGACCTGGTCCCCAATGGGGACTGGACCCACCAGCTCCTGGTGCTGCTGGAAATCCCTCCCTGTGCACGGTCACCTCCAGCTGCCAGGTGGAGCACGTCAGCCTGAAACACCCTCTGAGCCAGAACTGGGGCTCAGCCCAGCCCCCACAGTGTGGGGGGAGTTGGCGAGGCACTGGTGGCCTGGGAGAGCAGTTGGGATGTGCTGGGAGTAATTGGGAGGAAGATTGAGATAGTCTGGTTTAAACTGGGAGTAACGATGGGGGGTCTAGAAGGGCTGAGAAGAGGTTTGAAGGATGATGGGCAGGGTGTCATGGGGTTCTGGGGGTGCCAGTGGGCACTGGGAGGGAGTTTGGGGGTGCTGTGCATAACAGGGAGGGATTTGAGTGAGTCTGGAGGGGATGGAAAGAGATCAGGGATTGAAAAGCAGGGTTGGAATGAGGTCGGCTGTGCAGGGAAGAGACTGGGAGGGTCTTGCTGAGTTCCTCAGTAGGAACTGGGAAGAGGAAGGGCTGGGAAGAGACTGGGACAGGGTTTGAGGGTGCTGGGGCACTGAGAGGACAAATGGGAGGGGGTTATGGGATCCAGAGAGGGACAGGAGTGGCTTTGGTGGGTCCTGGAGAGGCTGGGAAGGGCTGCGAGGAGGTTTTAGGGAGCTCTAGGTGGGCTGGAGGAGACTGGGAGGGTTCTTAGAGGGACTTGGGGTGTCTGTGAGAGGTTTTGGGGGGTCCTGACGCCTGTGGGCCCCCAGAGGTGCTGCTGGACGCTGCGCTGCAAGGCGCTGATGGGGATCGGGGGCTCTGTGTTGGGGTTTGTCTTCCTGGCACTGGGGCTCGGCTTCTACCTGTGCAGGAAGGTGGCGGGGGGGGGGCGTGGCTGTCCCGGAGCATTTGTGCTCCCCATGGAGCCCCCAGCTCGGTGCCACCCCCTTTCCTCTGCCCACAGAGCTCCTGACCCAGCAGTGGCTGCAGCCCCTCCCCGTGGCCTCGGGCACGGCCAGGACCCCAAGCTCCGTCCCCGCGCTGATTTTGGGGAAGGTCGTGTGTGTCCCCCCAGCCCCGCTGTCACTCTGCCCCCCGCCCGGCTGCTCCCAGTGTTCCCAATAAAGCTTCCCAGTTAGACCCAGTCCCGTTTATTGTGGGGCGGGACTGGGGAGGGACTTGGGGGGACCCCGCGGGGGGATCGTGACTGGGCGGGGAGGGCGGGGTCCAGGTGGGGAACACTGGGTGCTGCGGGTCTGCCCGGCAACCGGTGAGTCATCAGAGCTGCTCTCTCTGATTGGCTGAATCTTCTTCATGGCATTGTCTGATTGGCTGAGGAGAGGCCCGGGAGTGGAGAGAAGGAACAGGAGAGATCCCGCCCCGAGCACCGAACAGGAACAACAGACCCAGCCTGGGCACAGGGAGGGAATTTATTGTCAACAAAATCAGAGCAGGACAAGGAGAAAGGAGAGAAATCTACACAACCCCTTCCCCCCACCCAACAGGGATCACCAGGGCTCTGCCCAACGGGGGTCACTGGGGATCATCCAGCACCGATCCTCCCATGGGGGATGAAGCTGGAGCAGAGCACGAAGCTCTTCCCTTAGTGGAGCCTCCGTTGGTGTTTGGTCAATGTTGAGCTCTGTGAGAAGCTCTTCCCACACTCAGGACACTCGTAGAGCCTCTCCCCAGTGTGGATGCGCCGGTGGGCAGTGAGGGTGGAGTTTTGCTTGAATCCCTTCCCGCACTCGGGGCAGCGGAAGGGCCTCTCCTCTGTGTGAATCCGCTCATGTAGGAGGAGATTGGAGCTGGTCTGAAACGTCTTCCCACACACAGAACACTCATAGGGCCTCTCCCCAGTGTGGATGCGCTGGTGTTGTCTCAGGGTAAAGTTCTGCCCAAAGCTCTTCCCACATTCCAAGCAGGTGTAGGGCCGCTCCCTTGTGTGAACCACCTGGTGCCGCATAAGGAGAGAGATGTCTCTGAATCCCTTCCCACATTTCCCACACTCGTAGGGCTTTTCACCAGTGTGGGCCATGTGGTGCCGGATCAGCTTGGAGCTGCAGCTGAAACCCTTCCCACATTCCAAGCACTTGTGGGGCTTCTCCCCTCCATGAGGCTTCTCCACCAGCTCTGAGCTCTGCCTGCATCTCCGGCCGCCTTCCCGGCTCAGGGAGGGTCTTTCCTCCTCGCAGCTCCCTGGGCTGGGTTTGCAGTCCGTCTCTGTGAGGGGTCTCTGGGACTTTTTCTTATTCTCCATCCCCTTACAACTTAGGAATGAAAAAGCTGGTTCTGGAGGAAAAAACAAGAAGTGAGCTCCATGGATTAGGAATTCCCCCTTGCCCAAGTTCATCTCAGGAAAGCACTTGACATGTTCTATGTGTAAGAACCTCTAAAACACCCAGATCCTAACTGAAAATTCTCCAAATCTTCAAGATAGGAAAAAAATCCCACTTCAAACAGCACAATTAAGCAATAAACCCCCTCCAAAATACAAAGATTCAGGCCCTGCAAAAAACCGAAGCACAAACATTTTACCCAATCAATTTCCAAAACACCAAGATTCACCTCTGTGAAAATCGTGGATCCCCCTCTCCGGTCACCTGCTGCATGTAAGGGGGGAAATGCTCCGGGGGCTGGGGAGAGGCTGCAGATACAGGGAGGGGTGGAACCTTGCGCTGCTTCCCGTTTTTGCTCCTCCTCCTCCTCTGTCCCTACTCTCCCTCACACTCCTCTTCCTCATACTATTCCTACTCCTCCTGCACAATCCCACCTTCTGCATGTGGGAAGTTCAACACTCCTGGGGCTGGGGGGGACACTGCAGACTCAGGGAGGTCAGGAACCTTGTGCTGGTTCCTGTTTCTGCTGCACCTCCCCTTGTGTCCCTACTCTTCCTCACACTCCTCTTCCACCTACTATTTACCTCCTCCTCCTGCACAATCCCACCTTCTCCCCCCATGTGCATAATTTCACCATTTTGTTCTCCAACCTTGCTCCCCCTTCCCTTCTCCTGGTGCCCCCAGGCCCAGCACCCCCTGCCGGCTCCCTCTTCCCCCCAAACCCACAGCATCCCAGCGCAGGGGCAGGGATGGAGCTGGGGCAGCTCGGGCTGGGGCAGCGCTGGGCTCTCGGCCGCTCCCGCCCACACTCGGTCCCCACTGCAGCCGCTCCCGCCACGGCAGCGCGGGGGGCCCGGCCTTGGCGCTGCCCCCTCCCACCTCCCCAAATTCCCCTCGCGGGGGGCGCTGGGGCCCGGGGGGCAGGTGGGGTCCAGGTGGGGAACGCTGGGAGCTGCAGCTCTGCCTGGACCCCCAGGGAAGGGAGAACAGGAAAGTGTCTTTACAAACAGATGCTGGTGAGAGGAATGTAGCATTAGTCTTTACAAACAGGCTGTAGATTGCTGGTAGATACAGTTAGCACCTAAAGATAAGTGAAACAATGGGAGGGATTACACTGATTAATGAATGGGAAAAGAGATTTGCCTTTACAAACAAACTGTAAGTTTGCTAGTAAATGAAATTGGGTAACAGAAGATGAAAGAAGCAATGGGGGGGCGAAAACTATGAATTCTATAAGAATTAAAAATTAAAAGGAAGGGTTATACATTAGAGGGGAATCTTAGGCGTTCCGGGAAGTCTGTGCCTCTCAAGTACCTCAGCCTATGGGGAAAGAGAGAGGGAAAAGCGGCCGGGAAATTAGGATAAAAGGAGGCTGCGTCCTCCAAAAATTTGAGAGATCCCAGGGGAATGCCCCATGGCCTCTCCCTTTATTCGAATAAAGCAAAAAGGACTCCTTTGTCTCCTTTTTGGACATAGACCTCTGGTGTTTGTGGATTAATTTTCCTTACAATTTGGGGGCTCGTCCGGGATATTTCCACCGTCCGGGGCAGCAGGCAGCGGGTGGAGCTGAAGGCGCGCCTCACCCAGTTTCGGTGATCAGCTCCCGGCTGGCACCGGGCCATCGATTGGGTTCCCGAGACTGTCCAGGAGACAGATGAGTGGCGGACCAGGAGTCCGTGAAGAGTCCACAGGGAAGGACCACTGAAAATCTCACCGGTGAGTAAAATGGGATCCTCGCGGAGCAAACCTGGGAGGGCGCCCATGGAGGGCAGCACAGGTGAAACAGGACACCCATGGAGGGTTGGAAGGGTGAAGCCGGGGAAGGGCCCCCGGAGAGACCCTTGGGGAGAATGCTGAGGTCTTGGGACAGATTGTATATTCACCCAGAGGTAACTATGGAAATCATGGTAAAATATTGTTATTTTGTGTGGCCAGAGTATAAGTTGGCAAATGAACTTTTGTGGCCATGTTATATTGATGCCCTGGGGGGGCAAAGAGGGGAGTCGAGAAGGGGTCTCGACAATCCATGCCCTGGGGGGCAAAAAGGGGAGTCGAGAGGGTGTCTCGACAGCCGCGGGTGGATGGAGAGTGTTTGTGCGTTGGAACAGAATTGGTTGAAGAAAATGTGGAGACACAGTGAGTGAGGTAATGAACGGCAGGTCCAGGCACGGGATGTGCAGGACGGGGATCGTGGGCTGGGGGCTGTGGGGCTGCCAGGGCTCAGCGCCGGGCTGTACCTGACCCCGCCACCCCTGGGCAGGGCCGGCAGTGACCACCGGCCCCTGTGAGGCTGCAGGGTGCCCAGCCGCCTGTGATGCCCGGGGTGCTCGGGATGCCCAGCCGCCTGTCTGCTGCGGGCGGTGCTCGCTGGGAGCACCGATGAGGGGCAGGAGCTGTGTTTAGTCTGTGACAGGACAAGGGCTGGCTCTGGTATATTTAAGGATTTTGTGAGTTTTGCTGGAAAATAAAAGTAATACAGGGAAAGCCATGGGAGTTTGCTAAATGTGTCAGAGGGGTTTGAAAAGCATGAGTTTCTGATGGCTCCTCATTGTGATTGTAATTTACTGGGAAGAGATTTGATAACTAGAATGGAAATGCAAATTAGCATTGTGAAAAGTAACAAGAGTAAAAAAGTAAGAAGTAACACAGAGTCCGAAACTGTAATATCTTTGTATAAAATGTCTGAGAAAGTTTATACTGAAATAAATCCGGAAGTGTGGGCAGCCCCAGGGAAATATGGAAAACTAGATATAGAACCTCTCCAAATTACTTTGAAGCAACCAGGACAAGCATTGTCTAAAAAGCAATATCCTCTTCCAAGGGAGGGAAATAAGGGGTTACAGCCTGTTATTGAGTCCCTGCTGAAAGCAGGTCTTTTGGAGCCATGTATGTCTCCTTATAACACCCCCATCCTGCCGGTTAAGAAACCAGATGGAACATACAGAATGGTGCAGGATTTAAGAATAATAAATGAAATTGTTAAACCAAGGCGTCCCACAGTTTCCGGATCCATATACGATCTTGAATCAGATCACTTCCTCACATCGGTATTATTCTGTACTGGATTTGAAGGATGCTTTCTGGGAGTGTCCGATTACAGAAGACAGTAAACAGTATTTTGCCTTTGAATGGGAACAGGAGGAAAGAGGGAAGATGATAAAACAACAATTGAAATGGACAGTTCTTCCCCAGAGATATACAGAGTCACCAGTTTTGTTTGGACAAGCTTTGCAGAAAATATTGTTTACTCTACTCTCAGGAGTTAAGTTGTTGTTGAAAAAAAAAAAAAAAAAAAAAAGTGTAGTTCGTAGAAAGGAAAGTCAAATGTTTGGGACATATTCTGACTGAAAGGTTATTGTGTATTGATCCAGAAAGAATAAAAAGGATTTTGCAAATACCTTTACCCCAGACTAACAGAGAGTTACGGGTTTTTGGGGTTAGTGGGGTACGGCAGAGCATGGATCAGGGATTTTTCTGTTGTGACTAAACCATCCAGCGTGTAGATTAGGGACAATTTACGAGATACTGCCTGGCCTGAGGGAGAGAATGTGTTCATTGATGGGCCTTCAAAGGTGATAGAAGGGAGGCGGTTTAAAGGATACTCTATCGTGAATGGGAAACAATTAAAAGAAGGGGGATGTTACCCCCACCTGGTCAGCTCAGACAGCTGAGCTGTATGCGCTTATCAGAGCCTGTGAGCTATACCGGGACAAGACAGTGAATGTTTTTACTGAGTCTAAATATGCATATGGGGTGATACATGCATTTGGGAAACTGTGGGAAGAACGAGGTTTATTAACCTGCAGGGGAAAGACGTTAGCCCGTGAGAACTTTTCTCTCTCCTATTGGAGGTGATGAATTTACCAAAAAGGGTGGCAACAATCCACATTAAGGGGGCACCACGCAGGGTGCTCGGAGGAGGCAATGGGAGAAGCCTTCCTCGAAATGTATGCTGTGGGTCTTTTCAGCCTGGCCAAGCGAGCTACTAAGGGTTGTTTGATTTGTGCTAAAACCAATAACAAAGTTACAAAGAAACTTGCTAGGGGAGGGAGGCCTTGGGCTGTAGTTCTTTCCAGAGATGTCAGGTGGATTTTACTAAAATGCCCCGAGTGGCAGAATTTAAATATCTTCTGGTAATAGTATGTCAAATAACAGGGTGGCCAAAAGCATTCCCTAATGTTTCAGCAACTACAGGATCAGTTGTTAAAGTATTTTTGGAACAAATAATTCCAAGATATGGGATTGTGGAAGCAATAGACTCAGATAGGGGAACTCATATTATAGGAAAAATTCTGGAACCTCCATACCCCCTGGTACCCCCAGAGTTCGGGTCGGGTTGAAAGAATGAATGCAGAAATAAAGAAACACCTTCTGAAGCTGGTAATAGAAACTAAGTTGCCGTAGGTATGGCTCCTAGCCCTGGCTTTGGGAGGAATAAGGGCCAGGCCCAGAAGAGATATTCAATTGATGTTTGGAATTCCTTACCCCTGCAATTCTCAGCCTAGTGGGGGTAGAGATAAGTAATAAGTATTTAAAACATTGTGTGGCTTGGATACTGTCTGTTGTGAAATCTCTTTGACAGGAGGCTCAGCTGGCACAGACCCTGCCTTTGGACTTTGCTGTTCACAACATCCAGCCAGGAGACTGGGTCCTAGTTAAGGAGTGGAAAGAAGCACCGCTGGTGGTGAAGTGGCGTGGACATTTCCAGGTGTTGCTGACCACAGAAACAGCCGTCAAGACAGCTGGACACGGGTGGACCCATCACACTCGGGTCAAGGTCTCTGAGGCCCCAGAGATTTGGACATCTCAGCTGGAGGAGAAGGACGGGAAGCCACGACTGACACTCCGCAGGGGCGGACTGGAGCAGTAGCAAGTGTGTTGACATCGGGGGAAGCCTCGTGTGCCCACCCACGGACTGCCTGCTGAAACAGTTTGTGTGGGCATCCCTCCTCTCGGATCTCCAGTCACTGGGGGGCCAGCCCTTTGCTGTCACTGTTTTTTATGTTAAGCTGTTTCTGTGCCTTCACTCACCACAGGTGCGGAAGACAACATGAAAGTGAAAATTAGGTTAGGAAATTACATGACACCATTAGAATGCTTCTCTTAATGATCTTACCTTTATATTGTCAGTTAGGGTGGGGCCAAGAATGGGAAAATAAGTTTTTTACCTTAGGAGAAGAAGTAGCAAAAACCTTTAACCTTAGCAATTGCCGGGTCTATGGAGGGCCAGGGGGATCTGAAAACTGGCCATGGGTGGCCAGCCCAGTCGAACCTAAATGGTGGGTTAGCACCCTGAGTGAGGTCCATAATGGAACAGGATTTTGGGATGAAGAAGGAAGTCCATGGCGGCTTCATTCTTCTGAAAGAGGCACGTATTATCTAAACAGAACAGGAAGCAGGTACGTGGGAAAAAGTGTTTGTAATTGGACTTTATCTTTGGGTTTAGATTGTTGGACCCCCAACTGCCTTCCTTATGATTGTTCCAGATATCAAGGCAGATGGAATCAAACTCATGTTAAACTCTCAAATGGTAACTGGGTAAAGTGTTCCTACCATAATTACTGGAAAGATTTGGAAGGCTGTAAAGCAGTGGGGAGGGATAAGTTTTTTTTTGACTCCTTATTTTTAAGCTGCCCCCAAGATAATTCCACAAGTAAGACACATGTTGTTTGCAAATATCAGTGGAAGTGGCAACACCAGAACGGAACTCGAACTCTTTTTAGCAGGTTCTGGTCCAAATCTAATAAAACAGATCTGGGGTGTAACTGCAGCTGGAAACCTCATGTGGGAGCATGGAAGTGCAAATACTGTGATTCCCATGGTGGGGCAACTATTGTTGGGGGACCACTAGGCCCAGGAAGCAAGCTGTATTTTGATCACCCAGTGGATCATGAAAATTGGGAAGGTCCCTTTGCCAACGGGATCTGGGCTTTAAAGGGGCACAACTGGATTTGTGGCCAACATGCCTATTGCAGGTTACCCCCAGACTGGTCAGGGATATGTTATGTGGGGTACATCAGACCACTGTTCTTTCTGCTACCACAAGTCCAGGGAAACCAGTTAGGAATCAAGGTATATGATGATCTAATTAGGGAAAAGCGGTCGATTGATATGTCCCTGGCTGGGGGGAGCACACAAAAGTGGGGTGATGATGAATGGCCACCTGAACGAATCATACAACACTATAGACCAGCCACTTGGAATCCTAATGAATTAATATCAGGTGCCAGAGAACCCATTTATAATTTAAATCGGATAATTAGGTTACAAGCTGTCTTTGAAATAGTAAGTAACCAGACAGCTACAGGTCTTAACCTTCTTGCTGATCAATCTACTCAGATGAGGAATGCAGTATTTCAACACCGGATGGTATTAGACTATTTATTAGCAGAAGAAGGGTGTGTGTGTGGCAAATTAAATGACTCAAACTGCTGTTTGCAAATAGATGACAATGCAAAGGTGGTGAAACAAATAGCAAGAAGAATAAGAAAGTTGGCTCATGTACCGGTCCAAACATGGAAAGGATAGGAATGGGACATGTTTTCGTGGTTACCTGGTGGACTGTGGGTTAAACAACTGCTTTTTTCCTCTTATGTGCTGTAACAACTCTAATATTTTTATCATGCATGATCCTTTGCTTAGTACAACTTATTCAACATGTGATCAAAGGGATGCAGGTAATAACCATGCCTACTGACCCAGAGATAGCTACAAAAGGACAGAAATTGATGTCATTGCAAATAATTGCAAAACCAAAAAGGACAGGAACAATAAATTAAGTCAATGATAGCTAAAGTTTGTAAAGACAATTATTAAAAATAAAAGAGGAGGGATTGAGAGGAATGTAGCATTAGTCTTTACAAACAGGCTGTAGATTGCTGGTAGATACAGTTAGCACCTAAAGATAAGTGAAACAATGGGAGGGATTACACTGATTAATGAATGGGAAAAGAGATTTGCCTTTACAAACAAACTGTAAGTTTGCTAGTAAATGAAATTGGGTAACAGAAGATGAAAGAAGCAATGGGGGGGCGAAAACTATGAATTCTATAAGAATTAAAAATTAAAAGGAAGGGTTATACATTAGAGGGGAATCTTAGGCGTTCCGGGAAGTCTGTGCCTCTCAAGTACCTCAGCCTATGGGGAAAGAGAGAGGGAAAAGCGGCCGGGAAATTAGGATAAAAGGAGGCTGCGTCCTCCAAAAATTTGAGAGATCCCAGGGGAATGCCCCATGGCCTCTCCCTTTATTCGAATAAAGCAAAAAGGACTCCTCTGTCTCCTTTTTGGACATAGACCTCTGGTGTTTGTGGATTAATTTTGGACGTGTACATAAGGAAGTGACAGCAGAAGCCATCAGGTTCAGAAAATGTTATTAATTGACCACACAGACTGCTGCTCAGCCAAGGTCCTGCTACATTCAGGAACTCCCAGAAGAAGAACAAAGACTTAACAGAGCCATGAATATCGTTAGCTGTACAAAAATGGGGTGCATGTTAAGGGGGGATGCAGTGGCTGCATTGGGAAGTCTGCACCTCTCAAGTACTTCAGCCAAGTAGAAGAAGCCTCTGGGAAATGGCTGAATGTTCAGGCTAAAAAGCATCTTTCAATAGTGGGGGGAAAAAAAAGCGCCAAGAGAAGGGAAAAAGGATAAATATTTTGGACATATACTGACTGAAGGTTTGTGGTGTATTGACCCAAAAAAGGACCACGAAATCTCAGAAGTAACCCAGCACTAAAATGGAGCTGGGGCAATTCTGAGGATTAATAGGCAAGTGCACGACCTGGACTGAGGATTCTCTGTTCCAGCCAGAACACTGTGTGACTTTTTAACCCCAGACAGCCCCAATATTGTGGTATGGACACAAGAAACAGCAAAACTTCAGAAATTTAAATAAAACCAAAATGATTGGTGCCCTAGAGGTGACTCAGAAAAGAAATTTGAATTGTATGTGTTATATAGTACATATAATATAATTAGCTTTTGGCAAATATTAAAATGAATACTATATGTATAATGTCAGAAAACTTTGCTATATGACTATAGGTTTTTTTTTTTAAATTTTGCTGTTAACATAAGTAAAAATAGTAGTCTGATAAGTACGTTTTCCCCGGACTATAGTATAGAGACATAAAAACTTTCATGTAATTAACTCAGAGAATGGTAGAAAAGATTATCAGGAAATTCTTCACATTCTTGGATTATGGGACACCAGACCTCCAAGGAAGACAAAAATGTTGACTTACAGGTTAAGGGGTAATGATTTTGAATAATGCATGAAGATCTATGAATATGCAACAGGTCGATGCATTTAAGGAATGCAGCACCCTACTGTTAAAACCTTTTGCTTCACTGTTTGTCTTCACTGTCTTTTATTAAACCTTTAAATATTTACCAGGAAAGCTAACCTCATTTTTTAAAAGGCGAATGTTAAACACGGTCATGCCGAAGAAATTCTTGTGCTAAAGTGTTTAACTCAGTGGCCAGAGTGGCCTCACTCTCTGCAGAATTGTGCAGCCAAAGCTTTAATGGGAACTGAGGCCCAAAAACTGATGGCAGGAGGATCTCCTGTTGTTCCAGTCTGGCACCAAGTTCAAGCTTTGATAACCAGAAGAGCCTCTACATGGATGAGCAGTGCTCAGTGATTACAGAATGAAACTTGTTCAGTGGCACAGGAGGATTTAGAACTGAGGGCAGGGGAAGGGTTTAACCCAGCCTCCTGTTTGAACAGCCTGCACAGGGGCTGGCAACAAACCCATGGCTGCATTCATGGGACAGAGCTCCAGAGCCAGCACAGGAGAGAGTGATGAGACATTCCCTGGCCTGAGGGACAAAATGTGTTCATGGATGGGTCTGCAAGGGCAGGAGAAGGGAAAAGAGTTCCAAGACACGCTGTGATTAAGGAAAGGGAATTAGAGCAAGCGCAGGTCACCGCCCGCATGGTCAGCTCAACCGGCGGAGCTGTGTGTGCTTGGAAGAGCCTGGCACTGAAATACCCTGAGCAGGAAGGCTCAAATATCTGCTGGGGACAGCATGGCAGCTAACAGGGGGGCAAAAGCAATTCTGACCTCTTCAGCAATCACTGGAACGCTTATTAAGGTATTTCTAAAACAAATAATTCCAAGATAAGGGATTGTGGAAGCAACAGACTCAGATGGGGAACTCATTTTGCAGGAAAGTTCCTTCAGGGGGTTATGGCTGCTTTAGGAATACAATGGGACCAACACAAGCCCTGGCATCCCCAGAGCTCAGGTCAGGTAGAAAGAATAAATGGAGAAATAAAGAAACTCCATTGGAAGCTGGTGATAGAAACCAAGATGCCATGAGTACAGCTTTTGCCATTGGCTGTGGCAAGAATAAAAGCCATATTCAGGGCAGATATTCAATTAACTTCCTTGGAATTGGTGTTTGGAATTCCTTACCCTTGCAATTCTCCACCTAGTTGAGAATAATCCTACTTTTGTATTGTGAGTTAAGTTTGGGCCTGGCATGTGACAATGAATTTTTACTCCCAGGAGAAGTAGAAAAACCTCGATTTCTTTGGCAATTTTTTGTGTATATTTGTGCACGGCTCTTCGTGATGGCAAAATTTCCATATGGGTTTTTAGATATTCTCCATTAGGTTGCCTTTTGCAAAAGTATAGGAGCTTCAAAGGAGATGCTTTAATGCAGAAACAGTTAATAGAGTATTGTTGAAAAGAAAAAAAGGAAAACAAAAAAGCAGATTGTGGGGCAGCCACAAGTGAGTCATTCAATGGCTGCTCTTGAACAGAAGCTTAATTCCAGGCAGCCAGAAGAGGAGCTTTAGAAATGTAAATTAACCCTGCTGGGGCAAAGCCTGGACAGGGTACCAGGGTCTTCTTGCCTGGGGAGCAATTGGGCTGATTCTCTCTGGCCC
>JAREIS010001391.1:0-14506 GCA_030060385.1 Muscicapa striata striata
AAGAATTGGGGGAAAACCAACAAGGCTGACATCATACTGGGAGTCGTATCGTCCACCCAACCAGGATGAAGAGGTGGACAACTTATTCTACAAGCAGCTGGAGAATGTTTCAGGATCATCAGCTCTTGTTCTTGTAGGCGACTTCAACCTACCAGACATCTGGGACCTTAATAGAGCAGAAAACGGCAGTCTAGAAAGTTTTTGGAGTGTGTGGAAGATAACTTTCTGTCACAATTGGTGGGGAGCCCACCAGGGCAGGGACTATATTAGACCTGTTGTCTACAACAGAGATGGGCTAGTGGGAGATGTGAAGGTTGGAGGACACTTGGGGCACAGTGATCATGACATTATAGAATTCCAATAATTGGTGACATAAGGAGGAATATGAATAAGATCTCTGTGTTGAACTTCTGGAGGGCAGACTTTGGTTATTTAAGACACTTATTCAAAGAGTTCCTTGGGAAACAGCTCTTGGAAACAAAGGAATCCAGGAGAAATGGATGTGCTTCAAAGCAGAGTTCCTGAGGGCACAGGAGCAGACTGTCCCTGTGTGCCCGGACGGTCGACGAGGCAAGCGTCCAGTCTGGATGAGCAAGGAGGTTTTGAATGAACTAGAAATAAAAGAAAGATGTATCATCTTTTGAAGGAGGGACTGATTTTCAGGAAATATTTAAGGAGCTTAGGGGATGTAGAAAAAATTAGGGAAGCCAAAGCCCAGTTTGAACTTAACTGGCAACTACTATATTAAAAATAATAAAAGAGTTTTTACAAATATATTAACGGGGTAAAAGGAAGGGTATAACCAACCTCGCCCCCTTACTGGATAAGGCGGCAACCTAGTAACTACCAATGCAGGGAGAAGAAGGAAATGCTTAATGCCTTCGCCTCAGTCTTTAATGGCAAGACAGCTTTTGGTTCAACTGGCAGAGATGGTGTTTCTCGTTCAGCTCTATCAGGCTTTTTAGCAGTGGGATTCTCCATTTTAGGCTGTCACTAAAATCCAGTTCTTGGGATTCCCTTCTGCCCCTCTCTCATACCCTCCTGTGCCGTGTTCCCCACACAATGATGTCACAAAGGCCCTGGAGTCTCCAGAGCCTCCCTTTCTAGAGCAGGGGATCCGGCCATGTAGTGCTGGGTGTCAGGGACAGGAGAAGTTGGATGTCTCGAGTCATTTTGGAACACGTGTGTGGCTGGGCTGGGTCACGCCTGCTTTTGGTGACACAGGGCCCTGTGTGTCAGTCAGTCTGTCAGCCATGGCACGGTGAGGACAGTGGGATGCTCACAAACCCAGCCCTAAGTGACCAGAGTTTCATGATACCACAGAGCCCTTGGTGACCACCACAAGGCTTAAAAGGCAGGGCAAGAGGTGGCCAAGTGTCCAACCCCATCTTATCTTGAGTATCTGCCTATCAACACTGAAACCCCGGAGATAGAAACAGTCTGGTTTAGAAGACATACATTTACATAAGGAAAAGCATTCCTGGAATGGGAAGAGAATCATACCTCTAAATGTTAGAACTGAGAAAATTACAGGGTTCCAGGCAAAAATGTAAAAATAAATAACAGATAAATGCTAGGAAATTTATAGAACGGAAGAGAAAACACAGAAAGACAAGAACAGAAATTTCCAACCTGCTCAGGGCTGTTTCTTCATCTTTGTGCAGTTCTTCCACGGCCAGCAGGGGACGCTGAAGGGAGCCCACCCGCCCAGCAGGGGGCACTGCAGGAGCTCATGCCCAGCAGGGGCGCTGAGGAGCCTCCCGCCCAGCAGGGGGCACTGCAGGGAGCACTCCCGCCCAGCAGGGGCGCTGTAGGGAACCCCCCCAAGGCCTGCGGAGCCTCCCACCAGGGGCGCTGAGGGAGCCCTCCGCCCACCGGGCGTGCAGGGAGCCCCGCCCAGCAGGGGCGCTGCAGGAGCACTCCGCCCAGAAGGGGCTGCAGGGAGCCCTTGCCCAGCAGGAGGCGCTGTGGAGCCTCCGCCCAGCAGGGGCGCTGCAGCTGGGAGGGACGAGCCCAATCGCCTCCTTTGCAAACTCACGCTTTGCACCAATCGTCCCGGCACCACCAGCGGCAGCGCCCGGGCAGGAGAGACGAAGGCAGCAGCTTGATCCTGGTGCCCGCTGCCAGCGCAGCAGTGTCCCGGCCCAGGCACACACCTGCGCAACACCCGCCACCGCTCTCCTGATGCCCAACGCAAGGAAGGCAGCAACAAACCCCAGGCAGGTCTCAGGCCCACAACAGCACCTCTCGTGCCTTTCCATCACAATTGCTGAAAACCCTCAGCCTTTCACTGCCTTTTCCTCCTTCAGCCCCATGCGCAGCAGCTCTGGCAATGTTGAATTCCCAGGCATGTTGAGGAAAGCAGGTGCTCCTTGCTGACACTGCCAGGCTCCTCAGGGGGCTCCACAGCACGTTTGCAGCTGCTGCTCTTCCTGGGCCACTGCTGGTCCCCACACAGCAGCCACAGGGGGAGGAGGAGGAGGAGAGGGAGCAGCAGACCCTTAACGAGCTGTTGTAATTAGTGTCGGGGTTCCTGAAGTTCAGCCGTGCTGCTGAACCATCCCTGTGCACAAACTCACGGCTCTGCTGCCTGTCCCGGGTATTTTGGGCTACTGACGCACCACTGGACACATTTTGGGGCTCAGGTGCCCCCAGCTCTGCCCACAGGAAGTTGTTTTGGCTGCCGGGAAGGTTTTATGGAGCTTCTCCCCTTGGCCAGTGCACAGGGATGGGCATTGGCCAGCCCTGCTCTGGCCAGCCCCAGCTGGCAGCCAGGACCTGAGGCTCCCCCCGCCCCCTTGGCTCTGATTCTCGCCCCTTTCGAGCTGCTGCAAAGGTGAGAATTCTGTGGGGGAAAAGGCCTGGCTGTGGTTTGCTCAACAACCTGAGCGGGACCCTCCTCCTTCCCGAGCTGAGCAGGCAGAGTGAGAAACACAAACCATTAATCCCAGTTTAATCCAAAAGATGCCTTTTGTGTCCAAGAAGAGGGACAAGGGTCCTGTGCCCCCTGGCACTGGGGGAGGGAATGGGGAGCCCCTGGGAGTACTGGGAGCACTGGAACGGGGAGCTCTGGGCAGCCCCACATGGGACCCTGCGCTCGTGGCCACCTCCCGGGCAGGGTGGGCAAACACGGGAGGCTGGTGAGGGGGGACACACGGGGGGTGCCCCCAGTGACCCAGTGTCCCCAGTGCCCTCAGTGTCCCCCATGTCCCCAGTGTCCCCAGTGCCCTCAGTGTCACAGCTCGTTCTCGTAGCTGTCACTGCGGTCCCGCTGTCTTCCATGGGGTCCTGGAAGCTCCTCGTGGTCACCTGGGGGATGTGGTGGGGGGGGCCTGTGAGAGACTCCGGGGCTGGGGACCTGGGTGGGGGTGACACCCGTGGGTGACGTGTCCCTGGCCCCCCTTGTACTCACCCCCTGCCCGCTCAGTGCCCGTGACGTGAGGGTCCAGCACTCCCCCTCCTCCAGGTGGGTGGAGGGATCCTGGGGAGGCCTGCAGGGATAAGTGGGGTTCTGTGGGGATGCGGGGCTTCCTGGAATGAGGATAAAATGGGGGGGTAGACATGGAACCCCACACTCACCGTTCCTGCTGCTTCCTGAAGGCTGCAAAAGAAAGGAGGGAGGGGTGACTGTGGGAGCCTCAGGGCCCTGGAAAACCCTCAGGATCCCTGACTCCCCCCTGAGCCCCAAACTGCCCCCAAAACCCTGAAAGAACCCCAACATCCCTGCACCACCCGCCAGGACATCCCCAAATCCATTAGGAACCTAGCTGAAGTCTCTGGGTCACGAGTTGTTGGTGCTACCCTATGGTCCCCTTCTCCTGGGGGCTTCACCCCAATCCCTGGGACCCTCACGCCCCAACATTGTCACCCACCCTGGAGGTGCCACCAGTGACAGCCCCCGGTGACAGCCAGGAGCAGGAGCAGGTACAGGAGGGTCCTGCCGACATTCACAGCCACTGCAGGGGACAGAGGGGACACAGCGGGGTCACCCTGAACCCCGGGGGACCTGAACACCCCGGTGACCCCGTGTGACCCCACCTGTGATCCAGCGGTGTCCAGTGGTTCCCTGTGGTGTCACCTCCAGGGCCAGCTCTGGGCTGAGTGCCCGGAACACGTGGTGCCCGTCCTGTCCCAGCTGGTTGGTGGCCACGCACTGGTAGGTGCCCGAATGTCCCACATGGACGGCCCCGAGCTCCAGGAGGGGACCCCGGGCCACCTCGTGCCCGTCGTGCAGCCAGGTGAAGGTGACAGGGGCTGAGCCCACCTGCACCGAGCAGCGCAGGGTCACGGGGTCACCTGGGTGCACCTGGAGTGCCGGGGGACCAGGGGTGATGGTGGCATTGGCCACGGGCACTGCAGGGACACAGACAGGGCTGAGGCCAGGGGGAAGGGCTGGAATGAGATGTGGGGGGATGAGGGAGTCTGCATGGTGGCACCTGGAGACAGAGGGTCTCCTTCACCCAGGACAGTGACTCGAAGGTGCTGGGGGTCAGCAGGTGGTGTGGATGAGGGCATGTGATGGATGAGGGGTGGGGATGAGGATGGGATGAGGGTGAGGTGAGGGTGGAATGAGGGATGCTGTGTCCAAGGGCAGGGATGGCTGTCACCTGGTGGGGTGCAGAATGGTGTGGGTGGGATGTGATGGGTGCCATGAGGCACATCACCAGGGGCATCACCCCAATGCCAAAGGTCTGAGTGCCCTGGGAGGGCCACACTCAGCAGGTGAATGTGACCTGATGTGCACTGGGGATGTGACAGCTGGGTTAGGGGTGCATGGCTTGGATGTCCTGGGTGGGGATACCTGGAGCCAGACGGGTCCCAGTTGCCCTGGGCTGTGACACCCAGTGGTGGGGGCTGTGAGCTGGGCTGGGCTGGGGATGGTGTGGGGGGATGAGGTGGAATGGAAACGTGTGGAATTGAGGATGCTGTGGGCGGGGTCACCCCAGCCCAAGGGTCCCGCTCACCCAGGACAGTGACATTCAGGGGGACACTCGGCCACGCTGTTCCTGTCGCTGACCCTGCACCAGGAGTGGCCGCTGTCATTGTACCCAATGTGCCACAGCTCCAGGCGAGGGCAGGTGCCCAGCGGCGAGGTCGTGCCCCCGGTGCCAGGAGAAGGACAGGGACCTGTCCAAAATCGCACCCTGGTGACAGAGTTGTCCTGCCAGCCCCAGCAGCGCAGTGTCACCGTGTCCCCCTCCAGCAGCACCCGTGCTGGCACCTGCAGCACCAGCGGCTCTGTGGGACAGGAGGGTCCCGTCACACTGAGGAGCCCGAGACAGGTCCAAAGTGGGTGCCCATGGCACCGGGAACATCTGGGTGAAGTATTCACTGCTCGAGAGGGTCCCAGGGACACCAGGAGCGGCCACTGGCACAGCTGTCCCTACAGGGTTCCTGCCACACTGGGATGCACTGGGATGTCCCTGTGTGCAGGGGACAGGCTCTCGCCACACGAGGGATGTGAGGTCACCCACGGAGTGCAGCCCACCCAGACCTATCAGGGAGGACCCTGAGCATTTTAGATTCCCCCACACCATTTAACATCATCACAGGGGTGTTGATCCCGGCCCCGGGTCTGTCACACACGTAGGTGCCACTCTCGGTGACAGTGAAGCTGTTGCGTCGCTCCTTCCACCAGAGCTGCCCGTCTTTGTACCAGGTGGCAGAACCAGCAGTCCACGAGCCCTGGCAGCTCAATGTCACCCGGTCCCACAGCACCGCCGGCGTCCAGGGGGGCTCCACCAGGAGCTGGGTGCTCTGGGCACCTGCGGGTGACAGGGGACACCAGCCTGTAAGGGCCACCAGGAGGCTGGGGACAGCGGGGCGGGCACATGGCATCCCCCGAGGACTCACCAGCGAGGCCGAGGGTCTGGGCTGGAAGGGAGAAGGGACAGGGCTTGGTAGGAGTGGCGCAGTGGGGAGAGCACTACCCAGGATCAGGGTGTGGAGGTGTCCTCGAAATGTCCCCCTGGGGACACCCTTCTTGTAGGAAAGTGCACGGTCTCCCAAAGGTCTGCAAAGGCTGCCAGGGCAGAGCTCTGTTTCACACATCTGGGTGGCTTGGGCTCCTCTGGGATGGGGTCAACACGGCCATCCCGTGCTGGCACAGGTCACCCCCCGCAGCCCTATGGGCACATCCCCATGGTGCTTCCCCTCCTGTCCCTTTCTCCAGAGCTGCCCCAACTCCATGCAGCCAAACCCCACATCCCTGTCCCACATCCCTGTCTCCACATCCCTAAATCCCACATCCCAGTTCCTTTGTTCCTGTCCCTAGGGCCACCCCAAAAACCTGGTTACACTGAGGGACTACTGGCTCTGTCCCCCACTGTCTCTGCTGGCCTTGGGGACCTCAGGGCACCCCACAGCCCCCCTGTGCCCCCTCCCCACTGCTCTCTGCCTCACCAGGGCCCATCCCCGGGGCGTCAGGCCCATGCCCAGGGCACTCACCCCACAGGAGCAGCGCCACCTTCCCGGCCATCCCGGTGTCCCCGGCCATGGGCACTGGCTGTCACTTGGGAGGCTTCACCCTCCCTCTCCTGCTTCCCACAATCCGCCTACAGGGTTTCTGTCCTGAGGGCTTGGGACACTTTGGGTTTATTGAGTTTTGGGAGAAATCCTGTTCCAGACTTCTCCATTCTTGTGCCCTGCAGGATCTGAGCCAGCAAGAGCAGCTTGGGAATGGAGCCCCAGGCAGGAAGGAGCTCCCAAACTCCTGCTCCTTGAAGCCAGTGGCCATCCAAGTGTGGGGCCCAGCCATGGCCCAGCCCCAGTGCACAGGGATGGGCATTGGCCAGCCCTGCTCTGGCCAGCCCCAGCTGGCAGCCAGGACCTGAGGCTCCCCCTGCCCCCTTGGCTTTGATTCTCGCAGCTTTTGAGCTGCTGCAAAGGTGAGAATTCTTTCTGTGGGGGAAAAAGGCCTGGCTGTGGTTTGCTCAGCCCTGCAAGAAGCACAAAAGCCAGTGTGAGCCCAAGCAGTGGCTCTGCGAGGGCCTTTGATGGTTTTCAGAGCAGGGCTGGCTGCAAACCCCCCAGCAGGGGCAGCTGTGAGGGAACCAGTCCGGAAATGCTGCAATTGATCATTTGGTGCCTGTCCCCAAGGCACTGAGAGAGCCCCAGAACTTCTGCAAGGACAACAACAATCTGCTCAACAACCTGACCAGCTCCCTCCTTTTCCTTCCTGCCTTGCCGTGGTTGGCAGTGGCCGGATGCCCCCTGCACCCACCGGTGTCTCTCTGCCCTCTGCAGCTGAACAGGGAGAGAAAATTGAACAAAGGGTTCATGGTTTGAGACAAAGAGCAGGAGAGATTGCTCATGAAATTCTGCCACGGGAGAAACAGGCTTGGAATCAGAGATATTAATGGAATTTTTTGCTGACAAAATCTGAGCAGGACAAGGAGAAGTCAAATAAACCCTTCTAAACACCTTCTCCCCCGCACAAACTCCTTCCCAGGCTCTTCCTTCTCCCTCCATCAGCACAAGGACTTGGGAATGGGGCTCCGGGGAGTTCAGCACAGGTTTCTGCCTCTGCTCAGCCAAGGTGGGGTCCCTGCCTTCCAGGGAGACCCTTCCCCAGGGACTTCTCCAGCACGAGTCCTTCCCGTGGGCTGCAGCTCTGTCCCAATTGCTCCAGCAGGGGCTTCCCACGGGCTCACAGCCCCTTCGGGCACCCCCTGCTCTGCCGGGGGCTCCTGCAGGGCTGCAGGGGGGTCTCTGCTCCCCGGGGACCCCCAGGGGCTGCCAGGGAATCTCCAGAGCCCCTCGTGCTCCTCCTTCCTCCCTGCAGGGCTGTTTCTCTCTCAGCCTCGGGCTCCTCTTGGCTGCAGCAATTCCATCTCTGCCATCCCTTGGATTTGCCCTTCCCAGCTTCTGGAGCTTCCGCACCCACCCCCTGCCCTCTATCCCATATCTGCTCCAGGACATCCCGTGAGTCCCGGGAGCTGCTGGGGGAGCTGCCTGGCAATAGTCACTCCCGATATGTCACGACAGTGGCTTCGGGCACGCTGTCACAATGGGCTCAGACACATCCCAGCCGTCGGTTCCATCACATTGTGACAGTCGGCTCAGGGACATTGTCACACCTCCCACACTCCATGACAGCGCCGGCACTGGCAGTGCCATGGCAGCCGCGACTGCCGGCACAGGGTCCCGGTCCCTCCGTGCCGGGGCTCCTCTCCCGGGGTCCCACCTCCCCCCGCCGTCGGCAGCTTCACCCACCGGGATTTCCGTCCGTCCTTCCCAAGGTCTCCCCGCAGGGGTTCTCAGCCTGGATACCGATCTCCCTCTGACCCCCAACCCCTCCGGCCCCTTCTGTTGTGTCCCCGATGGTCCAGAGCTCCTCCCAGGATCAGTCAGTGTTCAGGGAGAGCTGAGTGTGGGGCTTTCAGATCCCTCACATCATCTGTTCCCACAGGGCACAGACACCAGCAGCACCATTGTGACCCTTCAGGATGTGCATAAAGATCTTAAGGGATCGCCTCCCTCCGTCAGATGCAAACCAAAGACCACCAGAATCATCACCAAGGACCTGATCCGGGACCTCGTGTAAGACTGTGCCCGAATCCTGGGAGGTTTTGGGGGAATGGCTGTCAATGCAGCATCCCAGAATCTCTGGGAGCAGGGATTGGCAGTGTGCCCTGGCCACCCCTGGGGATCCTGCCCCCTGCATCCCAGCCTGGTGCCACTTTCACCACACTTTCCCTTCCTGCCTTGCCCCAAACCAGAGAGCCAGGTCTCCACAGCTTCCCCAGAGCTTCCTACATTGCTCTGGGCTGGCTTGGTGGCTGAGTGGGTAGCTCAGGCAGCTCAGGGAACACTGGGAGCTGTTGGGGTCTCTGTGCCACTGTCCTCTGTCCCTGTGCTCCCCAGCATTCCCCAGGAGAAGCCTTAACCATGTCTCATCATTGGAGAAAAGGAATATGAGAGGATCAAGGAATCAGCTCGAGCCCCAACTGACGTGGAGCGTTGGGACAGGCTGAAGACCCTGAAAGCCAGACAGGACGCTGCTTTTGTGGGCATCTCCCCTCCTGCTTGCCCCTTTTTCTGCTCTGCAGCCAGGCTCCAGGGGTGGTGGCTTCAGCAAGGGGGTCCCTTTTGTCCCTCATGTTTTGGGGTACAGGGGAGGCTGCAGGGCTCTGCTGAGAGCTGGGCAGCATCCCTGGAATTGAGCCCAGCACTCCCAGCCTTCCAAGGGCACGGGGTGTCAGCCCAGAGCTGTGGAAGGGGTGCCCATGGCTGTGCCAGGTCTCCAGGAGCCCGTCATGTCCCCAGTCTGTGCCAGGAATGCGGCACCTGAAGCGTGACCCCTGCGAGCCCTTGGAAGGTGCCCAGGATTGGGCAGCGCTCTCTGTCCCTGCAGGAAGCCCTGAAAAAGGCCCAGATGGAGGAGCAGAGAAAGGCAGAACTGGGGGGATCCTGGTGCCAGAAATGGCTGCTCCCAGTAGAGCCCAGTCACTCCCAGTATGATCCTGGTCACTTCCCCTCACTACCTGCATGATCCCTGTTGCTCCCAGTATGAACCCAGTCATTCCCAGCCGTTCCTTATTATGATACAATTTGCCCCCAGTTGCTGCCAGTTCCTCCAGCTTTTGTCCAGCGTGTTCCCAGTTCTCCCAGTTTCCCCTACTATAGTCCCAGTCACTCCCAGTATGATGCCAGTCTCTCCCAGCAGGGTCCCAGTCACTCACACTTGCCCCCAGTTCTTCCCAGCACATTCCCCGTAGCTCCCAGTGTAGTCCCAGTCACCACCCACATGGTCTGAGGTACTCCCACTATATCCCAGCTGCTGTGAACATTCTCATAGTCATTGCCAGGCACTCCCAGTTACCTCAGTATGATTCAGCTGCCCCCAGGATTATCCCAGTCACTACTAGTACATCCCAGCTGTCACCAGCATGCATCCTGTCATCCCAGTTCCTCCCAGTTCCCCCCAGTGTGTGTGCAGTTGGCTCCCAGCATGGGCCTGGTAGCTCTCAGTAGCCCCCAGCCAGGGTCTGTTGACACCCACTATAATCCCAGTATGATTTTAGCCACTCCCAGTATGATCCCAGTCACTTGCAGTCTAATTCCAGTGTCACGGTGTGACTTGGGTTTGCCAATCTTAATATATTTAATTTCTTTTAGAGATAGGATTTAGGAGCAAAAGACAAGGCAGGCCTTAAACTTAAAAGGGTATAAGAAGAAATTTATTAATAACACAAAAAATTCAGAATAAGATTTCTAGATTATTCCCTCTTTCCCCCTTCCCTCATCTTTCACATTTCTTAATAGCAACATACAGAGAACACTTCAGTCAGTTATTTACTTAAATAATCATTTCAGTTCACTCTAGAGAGAAACGTCCTTTTTTTTGGTTCAGGCTTAGGGGATGTCTTCGCTCTCACAATTTGCATCCACCTGGATCTACAAACTATGATTTCCTCCCATTCACCACAGTCTTTCCAGAGCTGTGTTACGGGTTATGCTGCACACTTGAGGTACTACTTTTAAAGGCAGGCTGCTGAAAAACAAAATTCTCTTCATCTCTTTTTCTATTAAGTGTCTCTGTCCATATTTCCAATCCCAAAACAGAGAGCCCCATTTCCTCAAGGCAAAAGGTCCTCCTCTTAAGCACCCAACCTCCCTAAGTATTTTCATTTTTTAAAGGAATCTCAGTGTAGTCACAGTCCCCTCATAGCCCACAAAAAAAGGTTTTCAGCTACTTATCAGTGGCATCTTTTCAATCTCTTCCCATCTGCAACTTAATCTTCATTTCGCTGACTTTAGTAATTCTTCTTGCTTTATTCCTTTAGTTGGGTGGAGCTCACCCCAGCTGCCCTTGGTGCCAATATTTCTTTTTCAGGCTGTTTTATACAATGAAGAAAAGCTCCACCATCTGTGGAACCTCCCTTCAATCCCTCTCAGGCTACTCCTGTTCTGTCCTCAGTCTCCTCTGAGCCCAGGGCCCTCAGCCTCTGCCTGATGCTTATGTGATGAGGCCTCCAAAACCAGTCTTGGGAGATTTTTGGGTCCTCTCCAAGGTCTTTGAAAATGCAAATATAGTGGTCAAAGTCCAAAAAAAAATTGGATTGTTATTTTCTCCCAAATCTTGCAGTGACAGAACGAGGGTCCATATCTTTAAACTGAATCAGGGTGGATCTACATTTGGTAGAAGGAGGAAATATTTTACAATGAGAGTGGCACAAAACTGCAACTGCTTTCCCAGAGAAGTAGATGCCCCATGCCAGGAATGCTCCAAGAGCAGGAGCGTTTTGCAACCTGACATGGTGAAACCCCTGCCCTCCCCAAGGATGGAATTCCTGCTGTGTGGGTTCTCTGATGTGCTGGGTGGTCTCACAGCACTTGTGGCCAGAATGTCTGCTGAGGGCCAGCCAGGCTGCTGCAGGGGCAGTGACCTCACAGCCATCACCATTGCAGCCATGTCCCCCCGGGCCTGGCTCTTCCCTTTCCTCTGTCCCTCTCCTGTCCCTGCAGGGATGAACAGTTTTGTCATTAATATCTTGTCCCCAGGTGCTGGGGCCAATTGCTCCCAGTCAGGTTCCAGGAGCACAAGTGGCTTTGCAGAGCCCAGCCAGAAATGACCTCTGCACTGGTGGCCACCAGGCCAGCTTGCCAAGGGAGGCTTCTGGCCATGCCCTGGAAGCAGCTGCTGCTGCCCAGGTGCCTTTGGTGTCTCAGGCTCTCCCTGGCACAGCTCCCACCACGGCACTCTGCACTTGTGCCCGAGCCCTTCCCTGTGTTGGGGCTGGCCTGGGGCTTTTCCTGCAGCGGGACCTGGCCTGGCCATGGCACAGGAAAGGCAGTTCCTGCTGGAGCAGGAGGCTCTGCCTGGAATGGGCTCCAACAACTCCAACAAGGCTCTGTTTGCAAAGCCCCCAGTGGGAAATGAAGGGGGGAAATCGCTGCTTTTGGGGTGAATAATGCTGAAACCAGCCTGACTCCTCCATCCCAAAGCTGAGCATCCTGAGAGGGAGCTGAAGCTGTGGCAGAGCTGGGAAAGTCCCCAGAGAAAGGAACAACCAAGTGCCACCAGTGAGAACTTGTGCAGAGCTGCTGAGCTGGCACAGCCTGGGCACATCTGACTGACAGGGCAGCACTTCAGACTGGAAAAGCCCCGTCCCAGATTTTAACGGCAGCGTGTCCTGACATTTCCCTCCTTGGGGGGTGTGGGCCTTCCTCCCTGGAGTGGGGACACCCCTCAAGGTCACTGCTCCAGGCTGAGCCAAAGGGATTTGCCCACAGGTGTTGGTTTGGGGAATGACATCAATCTCTACTTAAGAACTGGTTTTGCTTTAATACAATTGCTTCAAAATTGCTTCCTGCCTCACCCTGAGTGTCCCTGCAGAGGAACAGGGACACACAGTTCCACAGGCTCAGGGTTCTCCTTTGATGAGGAATCTGGGATGCCAATGGCTTTGTAAGAAGGATAAAAGCAGAGGGAATGGACTAGCAATTATTAGAAAAAACTACCCTTCTTACAGAAAAATTCACCAAGTTCACAAAGTTCACCTGCATTTCCCCTTCTTAGATTCTTTTTGTCATCTACTCTGGGAGGTCCAGCTTGGTCTAGTGCTTACCATGAACAGATTGTGCTCTTGATTTATACCAGTGCAGGAGATATAGAATGATCTAAACTGAACACAGAAACAAACTACATCTGTCTGCCCATTTTCATGGCCTAGGTCACTTTCCAGGTGTCCATGGAGACATGGGAATGATTATCACACAACTCTCCATTTCTGGCTGCAGGCTCTGGAGATTCTTTCTCTGAGTTCAGTCAGGGTTGCATTCCCTAACAATTCCTGCTACCACCTCCTGTTTTCCAAGCTTGGAACAACCACAATGAAAACCTTACCAATGGCACAACCCTGCAGTCCACAAGCAAAAGAAAGGATAAGTTGTCAAGTTCTCCAAACATTTGTCCTGCTTTGCTGCAGAACTCGTGCTGCACGCACAGTGTGGAAAGCCAAGAGAAGCTGCAGTTGGTGGCACAACTTGTGACAGAAGCTCGAACTCGTTCTCCATGAAAGGCTCTTGAAAAGAGCAGGCAGGACTGTGCAGAAGATTCTTGGAAAACTGAAACAGCTTTCCAGTAATGAAATGAAAATGGAGAAAAACAATCCAAGATGTTTTCCTGTGTTTATTTCTATGCTCCCCTTTTCTTGTGTTTTAGTGTTGCACTGCTTCTCCAAGCCATTAATCCCAAATGGATCTCACCTCTAAGATCGATGGCTTGTGCGTTTTAGACACTCTAAAATACCATGAGCTACACACAGTTTGCCTTCCCCTGGTTTTGTTGGAAAGCAATGCTGGAGACATAAGTGCAGTGCTTGGCTCGGGCAGGAATCCTCCAGCCAGGGAATGAGCCCCGACAGTGTCTGAGCCTCAGCAGGGCCAGCACACAGCAGTGACCGAGGGGACTCCTGTGTCCCCGAGCGGGAGTCAGGACTCTGGGCCTTGGCTCAACAGGGCAAAGTTGCCGTGTTGGGACAGACTCAGGGGCTGCCCCCGGGGCGCGCGGGGCTCGGCCACGGGGCGAGTGGGGCGAGCGGGGAACGGACACGCGGACACGCGGACAAACGGCCCCGGCGCTTCAGTTGCAGCAGCAGCAGCGGCAGCAGCAGCGAGTCTACAGACCCTCTCCATCTCTCTCTTGTTCCTGCTCTCCCTCTCTCGCTGTCCCGCACCCTCTTCCGCGCCGCTGCTGGGCGGGCATCAGTGCCTGGGGCTGGGGGCATCGCCTCCCTTTGGCTCCGCCTGTCCCGACCCGGCCCCGAGCCGAGCCCGAGCCCGAGCCCGAGCCCAAACCCGCTCCCGGCTCCTCCCGGGGCCCATGGAGCACACACGCGGCGCGGCCGCTCCCGCCGCCCCGCTGCGGCCCCCGGCCCGAGCTCCGCCGCTCGGCAGCGCGGCCGCCCGGCCCCGAGCCGCCGGGGCCCGGGCGGGTGGGGATGCCCAGCCCGGGACGGGCGGGGCGCTCGGGGGCCGTGTCTGGCCCGGGCCCAGCGCTGACGGCCGCGTGTCTCCCGCAGGGAAGGCGCAGGAGGCCCTGCAGGAGCGGTACCGGCTGGGTTCGCTGCTGGGCAGCGGCGGCTTCGGCAGCGTCTTCTCGGGGACCCGGCTCGCGGACGGCGCCCGGTGAGTGGCGGGGCCGGCGGCGGGCAGAGGAGGAGGAGGAGGAGGGCGGAGGAAGAGAGCGGGGCGCGCGCGGCGAGCGGCGACCTCAGCCCTCTGCTGCCCCTTGGCTCGCAGGTGGCCATCAAATGCGTGCGCGGGATCGCATCCAGCACTGGGGCGAGCTGGTGAGTGAGCGGGGCCAGCGGCAGAAGCCGGGCCGTGCCGGGCGGCGAGGAGCCGGGCCCGGCAGGGTGGGCAGGCTCTGGGAGCAGCAGCATCCCCTGATGAGCTCCATCTGTATTCCATAGGAACACCGTCCTACAGCCCCCGGAATGGACCCACCTCAAATGCTACCACGGCGAGGCAGCAACGATCTGGTCCCTGGGTATCCTGC
>JAREIS010001392.1:0-5000 GCA_030060385.1 Muscicapa striata striata
CGGCCCTGGAGTCGGGTAGACCTGGCCTTCGCCTGCCGCTAAGGAGAAGGGTAGACTTCTTCACCCCGGCACCGAGGGCCGCTGCAGGGCCCAACCCTTCTGGCGGTAGGAGGAACCCTCCAACCGGTCCGCTGGCCCCAAAGCCGCGTAGACCTGGTCTATGGCGCCCGACCCGGAGAAGGGTAAACCTGTTCACCCGTCGCCGCGAGCCGCTGAAACGACTTCCCCGCCGCCAGCAGGCGGACCCCGCCAGACGGCCGGACGACCCCGGAGCCGGGGAGACCTGGTCTCTAGCAGCAGCTCCGGAGAGGGGTAGACCTTTTCACCCCGGCGCCGCAGGCCGGTGCGGCGCCCTCCCTGCCGGCAGAAGGCGGATCTTGTCGGCGGGCCCGCAATCCCCGAGGTTAGGTAGACCTGGTCTCCGGTGTCTGCCCCGAAGAAGGGTACATCTGTCCATACCGGCACCGCGGGCCGCTGCAGCGCCCTCCCCGTCCGGCAGCAGGCGGATCCCGCCGGCCTGCCCGCCGGCCCCAGAGCCGTGTAGACCTGGTCTCTGGCGGTCGCCCCAGAGTAGGGTAGACCTGTTCACCCCGGCGCCGCGGGCCACTGCAGCGCCCTCCCCGCCAGCGGCAGGCGGATCCCGCCGGCCGGGCTGCGACCCCGGAGCCGGGTAGACATGGTATCTGGCAGCCCCTCCGGAGAAGGGTAGATCTGTTCACCCTGGCTCCGCGGGCCACTGCAGCGCCCTCCCCTTCCATGGGCAGGCAGATGATGTCGGCCGGACGGCCAGCCCCAGAGCTGGGTAGACCTTGACTCCGGCGGCCGCCCTGGAGAAGGGTAGACCTGATCACCCCTGCGCCGCAGGCCACTCCAGCGCCCTCCCCGCTGGCGGAGGGCGGATCACGCTGACCGGCCCACGGGACCCGGAGCCGGGTAGACCTGGACTCCAGCAGCCACCCAGAGAAGGGTAGAACTGTCACCTAGGCACCCCGGGCCCCTTCAGCGCCCTCCCGCAGGCGGGAGGCGTACCCTGCCGGCCGTCCTGCCGGCTTTTGGTCTCTGGTATCCGCCCCAGAGAAGCGTAGACCAGTTCACCCAGGTGCCGCGGGCCGCTGTGGCGCTATTCTCGCCATCCGCAGGCGGATCCCGCTGGCCGGCAGGCCGGCCTCGGTGCCGGGGTAGACCCGATCTCCAACTGTAGTCTCAGGGAAGGGTAGAGCTCGTCACTCCGGCGCCGAGGGCCGCTGCAGCGCCCTTCCCGCCAACGGCAGGCGGAGTCTGCCGGCCGGCCGGCCTGTCCCGGAGACGGGAAGACCTGGTCTACGGTGTCCGCCACACAGAAATGTATACCTGTTCACCCTGGCACCGCGGGCCGCTGCAGCAGCCTCCCCACTGGCAGCAGGCGGATCCCGCTGGCTGGCCCGCTGGCTCCGGAGCTGGGTAGACCTGGTCTCCGGCGGCTGCCCCAGAGAAGGGTAGACCTGTTCACCCTGGCGCCGCGGGCCACTGCAGCAGCCTCCCCACTGGCAGCAGGGTGATCCCGCCAACCGGCTTGCCGACCCCAGAGCCAGCTAGACCTGGGATCCGACGGCCGCTCTAGAAAAGGGTAGAACTGTTCCTCCCAGCGCCGAAACCCGCTGCAGCGCCCTCCCCTTTCAGGGGCACGCAGATGATGCCGGACGGCTGGCTGGCCCCAGAGCTGGGAAGACCTGTTCTCCGGCAGCCGCCCTGGAGAAAGACAGACCTGATGTCCCCTGCGCCGTGGGCCGCTGCAGCGCCTTCCCCGCTGGTGGCAGGCGCATCCCACCGGCCGGCCAGCTGGACCCGGAGCCGGGTAGACCTGATCTCCGGCGGCCACCCCGGAGAAGGGCAAACCTGATCACCCCGGCGCCGCGGACCGATGTAGTGCTTTACCCGCCTGCGGCAGGCGGATCCCGCCAGCCGGCCCTCCGGACACGGAGCCGGGTAGATCTGGTGTCTGGCGGCCACCCTGGAGAAAGACAGACCTGTTGACCCCGGAGCCGCGGCCGCTGCAGCAGCCTCCCCGCCGGCAGCAGGAGGATCCCGCCCATCGGCTTGCAGACCCCGGAGCCAGGTAGACCTGGTCTCAGGCGGCCGCTCTGGAGAAGAGTAGAACTGTTTACCCCGGCGTCGCGGGCCGCTGTAGTGCCCTCCCCTTCCGGCAGCAGGCAGATGCCGCCAGCCGGCTGGTTGGCTCCGGTGCCAGGTAGACGTGGTCTCCAGTGGCCACCCGGAGAAGGGCAGACCTGATCACCCCGGCGCCGCAAACCGCTGCAGCGCCCGCCTCTCCAGCGGCAGGCGGATCCCGCCGGCCGCCCACCAGCCCCGGAGCCGGGTAGACCTGGTCTCAGCTGTCCGTCCCGGAGAACGGTAGACCTGTTCACCTTTACGCCGCAGGCCGCTGCAGCGCGCTCCCCGCCGGCGGCAGGCGGATCCTGCCAGTGGGCCGACCGGCCTCGGAGCAGGGTAGACCTGGTATCCGGCAGCTGCCGCTGAGAAGGGTAGACCTCTCCACTGCGGTGCCGTGGCCCACTGCAGCGCCCTCCCCGCCTACGGCAGGAGGACCCCGACAGCCGGCCCGCTGGGCCCAGAGCCGGGTAGACCTGGTCTCTGGCGGCCGCCCTGGAGAAGGGTAGACTTGTTCACCCAGGCGCTGCGGTCCGCTGCAGCGCCCTACTTGCCGGAGGCAGGCAGATCCTGCCAACCGGCCTGTTGGCCTCGGAGCTGGGTAGACCTGGTCTCCGGCAGCCGTTCTGGGGAAGGGTAGACCTGTTCACCCCAGCGCCGCGCTTAGCTGCAGCGCCCTCCCTGCCGGTGGAAGGCAAATCCCACCAACCAGCCCGCTGGCCCCGGAGCCAAGTAGACCTGGCTTCCAGCGGCCGCTCTGGAGTAAGGTAGACCTGTTCACCCTGGCACTGCGGGCCGCTTCACCGCTCTCCCCACTGGCAGCAGGCGGATCCCGCTGGCCGGCCCGCTGGCTCCAGAGCCGGGTAGACATGGTCTCCGGCGGCTGCCCCAGAGAAGGGTAGACCTGTTCACCCTGACGACGCGGGCTGCTGCAGCACCCTCCCTTTCGGGCGGCAGGTGGATCCCGCCAGCCAGCCCGCTGGCCTCGAAGCCGGGTAGACTTGGTCTGCGGCGGCCGACCCAGAGAAGGGTAGACCTGTTCACCCTGGTGCCGCGGGCCGATGCAGCGCCCTCCCCTTCAGGCGTCAGGCGGATGCCGCCGGCCGGCCCGAAGGCCCCGGTGCTGGGTAGACCTGGTCTCCGGCATCTGCCCTGGAGAACGGGAGACCTGGTCACCCCGGCGCCACGGGCCGCTGCAGCGCCCTCCCCTTTTCGGCCGCAGGCGGATCCCACCAGATGACCGGCCGCCCCGTTGTAGGGTAGACCTGTACACCCCGATGCCCCGGGCCTCTGCAGCGTCCTCCCCGCCGGCGGCAGGCATATCCTGCCGGCCGGCCCGCTGGCCCTGGAACCCGGTAGACCTGATCTCCGGTGGCCGCCCTCGAGACGGGTATACCTGTTCAACCCGGAGCCACGGGCTGCTGCAGTGCCCTCCTCTTTTGGCAGCAGACGTGTCTTGCCGGCCGGCCGGCCCCGTATCTGGGTAGACTCGGTCTCCGGCAGCCGCCCGCAGAGAAGGGTAGACCTGTTCACCCCGGTGCCGTGGGGCGCTGCAGCGCCCTCCCCTTCTTGTGGCAGGCGCACCGCACCACACCGGCTGGCTGGCCCCGGAGCTGGGTAGACTAGGTATCCGGCGGCCGCTCTGGAGAAGGGTAGACCTTTTCACCCCAGTGCCGCGGGTCGCTGCAACGCCCTCCCCGCAGGCGGCAGGCATATCCCACCAGCTGGCCCGCTGGCCCCGGAGTCAGGTAGACCTGATCTTCGGTGGCCGCCCCCCTGACGGGTAGACCTGTTTAACCTGGCGCGGCGGGCCGCAGCAACGCCCTCCCCTTCCGGCAGCAGGTGTGTCTTGCCGTCCAGCCGGCCGGACCCGGAGCCCCGTCGACCTGGTCTCCAACGGCGGTCCCGGAGAAGGGTAGATTTGTTCATTTCGGCGCCACTGGCGCTGCTGGGCTCTCCCCTTCCAGTGGCTGGCGCATCCACCTGGCCGGCCTGCCGGCCCTGGAACAGGGTAGATCTGGTCTCCGGCGGCCGCCCCGGAGAAGTGTAGACCTGTTCACCCCGGCGCCGCCGGCCGCTGCAGTGCCCTCACCGCCGGCGAGAGGCGGACCCCGCCGTCCGGCCTTCCGGCCCCAGAGCCGGGTAGACCTGATCTCCAGCGGCAGTTCCAGAGAAGTGTACACTTGTTCACCCCAGCACAGTGGGCCGCTGCAGCGCCCTCCCCTTCCAAAGGCAGGTGGATTCCCCTGTCCGGACGGCGGTCCCCTGAGACGGGTAGACCTGATCTCTGGCAGCCGCTCCTGAGAAGGGTAGACCTGTTCACCCCGGCACCGCGAACCGCTGCAGCGTCCTCTTCTTCCGGCAGCAGGTGAATGACGCCGGCTGGGCTGCCGGCCCTGGAGCTGGGAAGACCTCATCTCCGGCGGCCGCCCTGCAGAAGGGTAGATTTGTTCACCTCGGCGCCGCGGGCCGCTGCAGCCCCCTCTTCACCGGCATCTGGCGGATCCCACCGGCCGGCTGGCCGGCCCCGGAGCCAAGTAGACCTGGTCTCTGGCGGCCACCTCAGGGAAGGGTAGACTTGTTCAGCCCGGCGCCGTGGGCTGCTGCAGCACCCAGCCCCTCCAGAGGCTGGCGGATCTCGCCAACCGGCCCTCCGGCCCCGGATACGGGTATACCTGGTCTCCGGCGGCTGATCCGGAGAAGGGTAGACCTGTTCACCCCTGCGCTGCAGGCTGCTGTAGCGCCCTCCCCGCCGGCAGCAGGCGGACCCCGCCGTCCGGCCTGCTGGCCCGGGAGCCAGGTAGACCTGGTCTCCTGTGGCTGCCCTGGGGAAGGGTAAACCTGTTCACCTT
>JAREIS010001392.1:10000-22618 GCA_030060385.1 Muscicapa striata striata
TCCCGCCCCAGCCCGACTGACCCAGCCCCTAGAGCCAATCCTTATCCCGGTTACGGATCCGGCTTGCCGACTTCCCTTACTTACATTGTTCCAACATGCCAGAGGCTGTTCACCTTGGAGACCTGCTGCGGATATGGGTACGGCCTGGCGTGAGACTTACACCCTCTCCCCCGGATTTTCACGGGCCAGCGAGAGCTCACCGGACGCCGCCGGAACCGCAACGCTTTCCAAGGCGGGGGCCCCTCTCTCGGGGTGAACCCATTCCAGGGCACCTAGCCCTTCACAAAGAAAAGAGAACTCTCCCCGGGGCTCCCACCAGCTTCTCCGGGATCGGTTGCGTCACCGCACTGGACACCTCGCGGAACCCTTCTCCGCCACTCCGGATTCGGGGATCTGAACCCGACTCCCTTTCGATCGGCTGAGGGCAATGGAGGCCATCGCCCGCCCTTTCAGAACGGCGCTCGCCTATCGCTTAGGACGGACTGACCCATGTTCAACTGCTGTTCACATGGAACCCTGCTCCACTTCGGCCTTCAAAGCTCTCATTTGAATATTTGCTACTACCACCAAGATCGGCACCTGTGGCGCCTCCACCCGGGCTCACGCCCCAGGCTTCGAGGCTCACCGCAGCGGCCCTCCTGCTCGTTGCGGCCTAGCCCCCGCGGGCATCGCACTGCCGGCGACGGCCGGGTATGGGCCTGACACTCCAGCGCCATCCATTTTCAGGGCTAGTTGATTCGGCAGGTGAGTTGTTACACACTCCTTAGCGGATTCCGACTTCCATGGCCACCGTCCTGCTGTCTAGATCAACCAACACCTTTTCTGGGCTCTGATGAGTGTTGGCATCAGGTACCTTAACCCGGCATTCGGTTCACCCCCAGCGCCAGTTCTGCTTACCAAAAGTGGTCCACTGAGCACTCGCATTCCACGGCACGGCTCCACGCCAGCGTGCCGGCCCCCTTACCCATTGAAAGTTTGAGAATAGGTTGAGATCGTTTCGGCCCCAAGACCTCTAATCATTCGCTTTACTGGGTAAAACTGCCCATTGCCGAGTGCCAGCTATCCTGAGGGAAACTTCGGAGGGAACCAGCTACTAGATGGTTCGATTAGTCTTTCGCCTCTAGACCCGGGTTGGACGACCAATTTGCACGTCAGGACCGCTACAGACCTCCACCAGAGTTTCCTCTGGCTTCGCCCTGCCCGGGCATAGTTCACCATCTTTCGGGTCCTAGCACGGACGCTCACGCTCCACATCCCCGGCCCCGCGAGGGGGCGGCGGGCGAGACGGGCTGGTGGTTCGCCCAGGGCTGCCAGGCGCGACATGCACCCGGGGATCCCACCTCAGCCGGCGTGCGCCGGCCCTCACCTTCATGTGCTGCGGGCTTTCGACAGAGGCCCCTGGCTCGCGCACATGCTAGACTTCTTGGTCCGTGTTTCAAGACGGGTCGGGTGGCTAGCCGACATCGCCACGGACTCCGGGAACCCGAGCGCGGACTGTGAACCCAGCCCGGCGGCGCCGCGGTCAGGGCGCACTGAGGACAGTCCGCCCGGCTGACAGCGGCGCCGGGGCCGGCAGGCCCGGCCCCCGCACCCCGCGCAAACGCCGCACTGCAAGGACGCCGCCCCGGAAAGGAGCGACACCCCCGCCACAACACCGCCGATGGAGGGGGGGAGGCGCGGCGGCGGTCCTCTCCCTCGGCCCCGGGATTCGGCGAGACCTGCTGCCCGGGGCTGTAACACCCGATGCCGCTTGCGCAACGCTGGGCCACCTGCCCGCCGGAGGCCTTCCCAGCCGACCGGAGCGGTCGCGGCGCACCGCCACGGAGGAAATGCGCCCGGCCAGGGCCGGCCGCTGGCCGGGCGGCGGTCCCTCGCCCGGCCCGCCCCCAGCCCGCCCCGCGGGCGGGTGCCGAGAGGACTGAGGGGAGACGGAGGCGAGGATCCGCCAAACCCGCAACTCGCCGGGTTGAATCCTCCGGGCAGACTGTGCGGGCCCCACCCGTTTACCTCTTAACGGTTTCATGCCCTCTTGAACTATCTCTTCAAAGTTCTTTTCAACTTTCCCTTTCGGTACTTGTTGGCTATCGGTCTCGTGCCGGTATTTAGCCTTAGATGGAGTTTACCACCCGCTTTGGGCTGCATTCCCAAGCAACCCGACGCCAAGAAGCCCCGGGCCCGGCGCGCCGGGGGGCCGCTACAGGCCTCACACCGTCCCCGGGCTGCGGCCTCGATCACAAGGACTTGGGTCCCCTGAGAGCGCTGCCGGGGAGGGGGGCTTATGTATGCCACATGTCCCGCGCCCCACTGCGGGGCGGGGATTCGGCGCTGGGCTTTTCCCTCTTCGCTCGCCGTTACTGAGGGAATCCTCGTTAGTTTCTTTTCCTCCGCTGACTAATATGCTTAAATTCAATGGGTCGCCACATCTGATCTGAGGTCGCAAGCCCAAAGCTGCGCCGCCGCGCCGCCACGACCCACTCACGCTCCCGAAGCAGCCCGCCGGCGGACGGCCCGGACGGCCGGTTTTCGCTCCTAATCCCTTCTTCCCCTTAACCCCCCTCGCGCCCGCGCGCCAGGGGAGAAAGAGAGAGAGAGAGACGACGGAGACGGAGACTCCCATCCCGGAGATGAGAACCGAAGAGGAGAGGGTGGCAGAGACGGCCCCGACAGGGAACCGGCTGGCAGGGTGGTGCGCGACAGCCTCGGCGGGGTGAGCGAGAAATGCGATGGCTCACCGACGCCCTGGGGACGACGACAGAGGGGGGGATCGGGGAAAGGAGGAGGGGGTCACCCTCATCCCCGGCGCTCGCGCCTTGCGTGCGTGCAGCAGCACGGCACGGTACCCACGCGGTACCCACCTGCAGACAGCAGCCGGCACGGGGTGGAGCCCGGGGGCGAGGCCCGCGCCTCGCCTCCCTCTTGCCCTCTCTCTCTCTCTCTCTGCCCACGGCGGCATCTTCGACGCCGTCTCTCGCTCTCCCAGGCCATCGTCGCACCGCACCGCGCGGCACGGCCCCGGCAAGGACGAGCTCCGACCCAGTGGCTCGTTATGGGAGCGGGGAGCTATGGAGCGCTCCCCGAGTCTGCATTTAGGGGGACGAAGGCCCTGCGCGGCAACGAGGACGACGAAGCCCACCGGGACACCGCAGGGAAAGAGGGTCAAGGCCGCCGAGGGAAACGCTTCCCTCGCCGAACACCCCACTGGGCCTTCCCCTCCGGCCACCGGCCGGCCACCGCCGCGGACCACGGGAAAGGGACCTGCGAGGCAACCCCAGCCGCGCCGCCGGGGACGGCACCCCCGGACGGCAATTGATTGTCAAGCGACGCTCAGAGAGGTGTAGCCCCGGGAAGACCCCGGGGCCGCAAGTGCGTTCGAAGTGTCGATGATAAATGTGTCCTGCAATTCACATTACATCTCGCAGATGGCTGCGTTCTTCATCGATGCACGAGCCGAGTGATCCACCGCTAAGAGTTGTCTGGCTTTTGGCACTGACCACGTGTGCACGGAGGGGCCAGGACCGCTCACGTGAAGCAGCCCCTTTCTTTTGGCAGGGACGCGTGGGCGCGCACCCCACTTTGACCGTACAAGCACACACAAAACAAAGGAGGAAGGGGGGGAAGAAAAAAATCCCCCACGAAACGCTCCGAAGGTCAGCAAAAAGGTGGGCGGACCCCGACCGCCTCCCCCCGCAAGGGGAGACGCCTCCTCGCATGCTGTCCTTCGAAGGCGGCCCAGGCGCCCGGGCTCGGCCCGATCTTCGCACGGAGAGCTTTTTTGCATGGCAGCGCACCAGACCGTGAGGGCACGGCAGCCCGCCTAACGACGGTCACGGGACAACACGCATCTTCGAGGCCGGGGGTGCGACCGTCGGCCCCTGCTCGCGCTAGCTTCCCCCTCGACCGATCCACGGACTCGTGGAATGCCGCCACGTCAACCTTGCGGCCGGCTTCTCCCCAGCGGCCTTACGACACCCGAGACACTGCACGGCGGCCACCGCTCCACTGGCGCAACCCCTGGTGCAGGACCTCTCCTTCCGGAAGGTGAGAGTCCAGCGGCCGCACTGGGCCACCGACGCCGGAGGCTCAAGCCGGCATCACGAGTGCCCGAGGCCTGCCGGTCGGCAAGACCCACCGCCACCGGGGCCGCACTCCTGGGACCACTACCGCCGCTTCGCACCATCGGGACCCCTACCGCAGGCACGCCCCCAGCGGCAGGCGTACGGCACTGAGCCGGGGGGCAATGCCCGCTCCCATCGTTTCCACTCGGGGACTGGGCGGGGAGGCGCCCCCACAGCCGCACCGCACACCCACCTTTGGCCCACACGCAGCCAGGAAGGGCAACGGGGCAGCAACGGGCAGGGCCCGGGCCGGGATGGCCACCAGCGACGGCGGCCGCCTTCCGGCCGACCGTCCCCGCAGGGGACACTCGCCGAGCAATGCCGCCAGCGCTGCACGGGGTCACCCGCACTCGCCGGGCCTCCGGCAACGGAGGGACCATTGAGCGCTCACCCGGGCGGGAGAGCAGTCTGGCCAGAGATGGCCGGTGACCAGCTCCGCCAGTGCGTTTGAGGAGAAGGCCGTCGAGGGAAGAGGCATGGTCACGCGGCCTGACGTGGTGCCGCACGAGAGACGCGGCGGCGGCCGAGAGGAAGAGAGAGCGCGGCGGGCCCCTGCGGCCACAACCCCGCAGCTGAGGGCAAGGCAGAAGGCACGCGCTCTCTGCCGGCGTCGCCCGTGTCGAGGCGAGCGGGTCGGCCCCGCGGCCGATCGCGATGCCGTGTCCTCTCCGATGAGACCGGGCCGCAGAGAGGGTGGGGCAGGGAGCCCCTCCCCGTCACGGACACGAGTGCCCCAGCTCGCGGGCGCGCGGTTGGATGCCGACACCAGCAAGAGCACGGCCAGTCGCAACGGACACCACCACAGGGAATCAGCGGGAGTAGCTCCCCACCCCTCGATGGCGCCGTGCCACCGCCGAACACCCTCTTCCGCCGCCGATGCCACCGCCGCCGCGGCGGGGCGTGCTGCGCTGCCTGAGTCTTTAAACCTCTGCCCGGCCCCGGTGGCCCTTTCGGCCCCAACAGACGTGTGACGACGCCGAGGGACCTCGGGACCCACCGAGGCACGGAGCGCTAGGTACCTGACCCTGGGGCGAGGGAAACGACCTGCATGGCCCCACCGGGGTGCCTCTCCCGCTGCCACCTTCGGGGGAGCATCCACCAGCGGGGGCGCGCCCGACCATCTGCTGCCACTACCACGGCAGCTCTTCTCGGGGCCCAGGGTTTCCCTTAGTAGCCCGGTGCTGCGCCCGAGAGGACCGCCACGGTTCGGGCCGTCCCCCACCAGCGCGGAGACACGGTGCGGCCACCGATAACCTCGCACGTCCCCGCCCAGACGCCATGGCGATGACAGAATGAGGACCGCAGCCGTCGCCGCTGCGCCGCCTGGCGGCGGCTCACACACGCCCGCTCGCCCTGAGGCGTGACTCAGAACGCCCGGAGGCCCAGCCCTTGGAGTTCCTCTGTCGTTTGAGGGGGCCGCTCGGCCAGGAGCGGGCTTTGGCCAGGGCGGCAGCCCCCTCCCCGATGCAGAAGAGGCTCTTCCGAGCCCCAGAGGCCTTCCCGCACGCCCTTCGCGCCTTTTTTCACGTCCCGCCTTTGCGCCATCGGCCGCCAGACGGTGCGACCTGACGGCCGGCCGTCGCCCGGTGAGTGAAGAGGCGAGGGCAGGCAGCGGGTGCGCCTCTGGGAGGGGCCGTGCCGAGCACCCCTCCCTCCCGCACACGGACGGCCAAAGGAGAGCCGGGCTCGGGAGAACTCGGGCCACGCCCGCGAGGACACCCGCAGTGGCGAGGCTGTAGGCCGGCCGTCCCCCCACCCTCTGGCGGGGACGGACCGACAGCGGAACGGCGCAGGGGGGGAACGCAGCCTCGGTACGCACGGGACTGGGCTCGGCTGGAACTGACCTGCCCCCGAGGCCCCCCCGAAGAAGCACCGGACGTGCTAGAGGAGACAGCGACCCGACAAGGCGGGCGTGGCCCGAAAACCGAGGCCCCTTGGCCGGGGCGGCTCGCTCTGCAGCAGGCGGCGGTGAGACAAAGGAGCGCCGGTGCGGTGCGCGCACGGAGCGGGCTATTTTCCCCCGCCGTCCGTGCCATCATCGGTTCTCATCAGCCCCCTTTTCCTCTCTCTCTCTCTTGCTCTCACGGGGGTCTCTCTCTGCTTTTCGGCTTGAGCTCGAGCCGCATCGCTGCCCAAGCGCTGCTCGCGGCCGGCACCCACGGGCGCTACTCGGACCGAAGTCAGCACCGGCACCTTGCGTGGTTTTGAAGGACACTTGAGGACTCGCGGGGCCACGCGGCCGTCACACAGCCCTGGACGGTAAAGACATTCCTCCCCAGCAGCGGGAGGAGCGACACCTCGCCTGCGATGGGAAGCGAATTGGAAAGGAGACCTCCCTGCTGAAGAGTGCCGGACACCGCCAAGGCATCCCCCCATGACAGAGAGAGTCCTGGAAGAGCCGGCCAGCCAGGGGGCCCTTTCCGACGCGACCCGAAAAGCCTCATCGATCGGTTCCTGGGAACAACAAAAAAAAAAGACCGAAAAATAAAAAGCACACGACGCGTCGCAAGACCCGTGCTAGCCACAGGGGTCCCAGGCCAGGGGTGGGGGCGAGGCCCGCGCCTCTCACTCCCCCCTATTACCCCCCGCTCCTCCACCGACATGTCTCTCTCGCCAGCTTCTTTCTCCCTTCGGCCTTTGCTTTCATGGCCCGCGATCCTTCGTCAGCGCGCTTCTCGGTGCCGCAGCTTAAGGCTGAGTGAGAAAAGTAAAAAGGCCGGGCGGGCAGCCCCCACGATCCGCCCCGCACATCGGCACGCCCGAAAAAAAAGCGGAGCCGCTCGCAACCCAGCCCGCCGGCAGCCACGACAGCCGGGGGCAGGCCAGACACCACAGGCCGCCCAGGCACGGTTGCTGTATTACACTGGCTGGTACTGAGATAGGGCGAGGCGCGGCCGCCTCGCCCACGACATTCCCGGGGGCTTCTCTGTCAGGTTGCGGTCCGCGCTACGGCGCGGCCAGCCACTGTGGCCGGCCGCCGCCCCTGAAAAATTTCTCCCGATACACGGGTCCCCGGCTTAGGGCCGAGGAAGGGGGACGACTTCAATAACACACGGCTGGGAAGGGGTGTTGCCACCCCAGCCCGCAAACTTCACTGGGTGACTCCCGTCACCGAGCCCCTCCGGCAAAAGCCGGCAAAAAGCCGAGGTGAGGCCACACGCCCCACTGAACGTCCCCCACAACCCCTTCCAACACAGACACACTCTGGGAAAACAGGTCGGGAGAGGGGAATGAGGCACAGCCACCTCGGCCGAGCGAGCAATGCTCGCGACTCTCGGGGAAGGGGCTGGGGAAAGCCTCGGCAGGCTCCACGCATCCCCGGCCGCGTCCAGCCCCGGCTGTCCGCCACCACGCACCAGACCGACAGCCAAAAATGCCGCACCTGACGAGCGGGCGGGCCCCGGCTTAAGGCCAGGCAGAAAAGGGACGAGGTGCCACCGCCTCACCCGCCACCATTCCCCGGAGGAGCGAGCGGGCGTCCCCTCCCCTCTTCCTCGACATGACGGAAACGGCAGCAGCAGCCGGGCCGGTGCGGGACACGCTCGCGGCTTGTCTGTCCCCACCTTACACCTCGCCTGGGCCAGGGAGCAGAGCTTGAGATCACACCTCAACTCGACCAACCTGTCCCAATAAACTGGGTAGTACAGGAACCCAGACAAAGCCACGCGACGACTTTGCCTTACAGCGGCAGTACTCTCCTTGCCCTCACGACAGCGCGCGTGCCACCCTTCTCCGCCTTGGACGTAGGGACTGGATCAGCCTGCGGGGATGCGGCCCGTAACCTCGCTCCCATAATACGGACAGACGAGGCCGAGGATGCCCACGCCCCCAAGAGAACGAATCGTGCATGACCGAGGCGGCGCAGCGGTGCACGCCGCCTCCTACCATGACACAGCTGGAGGGAGCCTGAAACAGCGACCCCTTGGTGAACTTCCGATACAGGCGGGGCAACAGGTCTACCCGGCCACTGCTGAAATATGACTAAGTCCCGCCGGAGCGGAGTAGACCTGTTCGCCCCAGTGCCGCGGGCCACTGCAGCGCCCTCCCCTTCCGGCGGCAGGCGGATCCCTCTGGCCGGCCTGCCGGCCCTGGAGCCAGGCAGACATGGTCTCCGGCGGCCGCCACAGAGAGGGGTAGACCTGTTCACCCCGGCACCGCAGGCCACTGCAACGCCCTCCCCGTCGGCGGCAGGCGGATCCCGCCTGCCGGTCGGCCGGCCCCGGCGCCGAGCAGACCTGGTCTCCGGCGGCCGCCCCAGAGAAGGGTAGACCTGTTCACCCCGGCAGGTGGATGTCGCCGGCTGGCCGGCAGGCCCCGAAGCCGGGTAGACCTGGTCTCCAACAGCCGCCCCGGAGAAGGGTAGACTTGTTCACACCGGCGCCGAGGGCCACTGCAGCGCCCTCCCATTCTGGTGGCAGGCGGATGCCGCCGGCCGGTCGGCCGGCCCCGGAGCCGAGTAGACCTGGTCTTAGGTTCTGGCGGCCAACGCCGGGGTAGACCTGTTACCTTCATCTGCCCTTACCGCTGATCAAGTGGCGCCGCCTCGCGTCCATCAGTTCAGCGGGTTTTCCACGCAAGCGGCCGACTCCATTCCGGACTCCGGAGGGGTCCGGTCCATTTTTTCTGGGCGGACTCCATTCCGGACTCTGGCAGAAATCAGGTCCTCCGAATTTTCTATGCAACCAGATGACTCCAGTCAGGAGTCTGGTAGGAATCCGCTCCGGGTTTTGTGCAATGACTCCATTCCAGACTCGGGCAGAAATCCGGTTCTCCAGGTTTTCTATGCAACCGACCGACTCCAGTCCGGACTCCGGTAGGGTCTGCTCTGGGTTTTCTGCACTGCCTCAATTCTGGACTCAGGCAGTAATCCTGTCCTCCGGGTTTTCCATGAATCCGGACGACTCCAGTCCGGACTCTGGCCGTAGTCTGCTCCGGGTTTGCTGCATTGACACCATTCGGGACTTGGGCAGAAATCCGGTCCTCCGGTTTTTCAATGCAACCGGTCGACTGCTGTCCAGACTCTGGTTGGAGTCCGCTCCAGGTTTTCTGCACTGACTCCATTCCGGACTACGATTTATGATTTTTTTTCCCATTTCTACAGTCTTTTCAGAGCTGTATATGGGTTGCTGAATTACATTGGGTGTCATTTTAAAGGCAGGCTGCTGAGAACACAAAAAGACTCTTCATCTCACTCTCTACTCAAATATCTCTGTCTAATTCCAGTCCCAAAGACAGAGAGCTTTACTTCCCGAGGCCTATTTCTTAGGGCAAGAAAGGTCTTCTTCTCAGGCACTTTTAACTTCCCCAAGTATATTTTACAGTTTAAAGGAATTTTAAGTAAAGTCACGATCCTCTAAAGCCCACAAGAAAAAGGTTTTAAGCTACTTATTAGTGGCGACTCCTCCATCTCTCCTTCTATAGCTACTTATCTTCCTTCTGCTGACCTCTGCAATTCCTCTTGCTTCATGCTTTCCGCTCTGGGGAGTCCAGGAAAACCCGAAGTCTCATTCAGGCACTAAAAGTTAAACTTGTATCTAAAGCGGTAAAGATCCAGACTGAAGCCATGCTGGAAAAGATGCAGCCACACGAGATGATGAAATGGCTGGACTTCCCTCTGCCGCCGTGCAAGTCCTGGAGCCGGGCCGGGCAGGGCCGAGCCGAGCCGAGCCGAGCTAAACCAAGCCGAGCCGGGCCGGGCTCCCCCACGGGTCCGAAGCCGCTCCGGGGCATTCCCGAGTCCAGGCTCTCCTCGCCCAGTGCCGGGGCCGGGCCTCCCGGGGCCAGAGCCGAGTCCACCCCGGGGCCTTCCCGGGCCAGGAGTCATCCTGGGGCTGGGCTCTTTTTCTTCTTGGAGCTCAGCCCGGGCTGGACCCCATGCTGGGACCTGGACCCCCTGCCAGCTCTTTTCACCTGCCCCAACAAAACGCAAAAGACACTAAACTGACTTCTTTCCTGTGATTCATAAAAGCGAAACAGTGTTTTAATTGGTTTCCTGGGCTGTCAATCACCAACCCAGGTCTCTGATTGGTCCCCGCAGCTTCAGGGGAGGCTCCCAGAGAAGACCCCTTGCTCCCTTTGTCTCAGGACCATGTGCGTTACACGGGGCTTCCATGGGGGGATGGGCCACCACCCCCCCTTTCCATGTGTCCCAGCACACGGACTCGGGCAGAAATCCAGTTCTCCGGGTTTTCCACGCAACCGGCCTACTCCAGTCTGGACTCCGGCAGGAGTCTGCTCTGGGTTTTGTCCACTGACTCCATCCTGGACTCCGGGAGAAATCTGGTCCTCCGAGTTTTCCACGCAACCAGCCAACTCCAGTCTGGAGTTTGGTCGTGGTTCTTTCAGTGTTCTCCGATCTGACTCCATTCTGGACTCCGGCAGAAATCCGGTCCTGCGGTTTTCCATGCAACCTGCCTAATCCAGTCCGGACTCTGGCCGGGATGCGCTCTGGGTTTTCTGCACTGACTCCATTCCGGACTCCGGCAGAAATCTGGTCCTCCGGGTTTTCCATACAAGCGGCCGACTCCAGTCCAGACTCCGGCCGGGTTCCGCCCTGGGTTTTCTGCACTGACTCCATTCCGTACACCGGCAGAAATCCTTCCCTCTAGGTTTTCCACGCAGGCCGAATCCAGTCTGGACTCTGGCAGGGGTCGGTCAGGTTTTCTTCACTGACTCCATTCGGTCGGGCAGAAATCCAGTCCTCCAAGTTTTCACATAACCCGGCCGATTCAGTCTGGAATTTGGCTGAGATCGATCCAGTGTTTTCGGACTGACATTGCATTGCGGACTCAGGCAGAAATCCGGTCCGCCCTGGTTTTCCACACAAGCAGCCGACTGCAGTCCCAGACTCCGGCTGGGGTCGCCCTGGTTTCTGCACTGACCCCATTTGGACACCGGCAGAAATCCGGTCCTTGGGGTTTTTCCACTCAACCGGCCCACTCCAGTCGGACTCCAGCTGGGGTGTGCTCTGAGTTTTCTGAAATGTCTCCATTCGGACTCCGGCAGATACGGTGCTCGAGTTTTCCACAAATCTGGCGGCTCTGAGTCTGGACTTCGTCGGGGTCAGTCAGTGTTTTCTCCACTGACTCCATTACAGACTCCTGCAGAAATCCGGTCCTCCGGGTTTTCCCAGAAATCTGGTCCTCAAGGTTTTCCACATAACTGACCGACTCCAGTCCATGCCCTTGCTGTTTTCCGCTCTGGGTTTTCTGCACTGACTCCATTCTGGACTCTGGCAGAAATCCAGTTTTTCGGGTTTTCTATGCAATTTGCCGACTGCTGTCCGGACTCCGGCTGGGGTCTGCTCCGAGTTTTCTGTACTGACTCCATTCCGGACTCAGGCAGAAGTCCAGTTCTCCGGGTTTTCCACGCAACCGTCCGACTCCAGTCTGGACTGAAGCCGGGGTCCGCTCCGGGTTTTTTGAAATGTTGCCATTCCGGCTCCGGCGGAAATCGGGTGCTCCCGGTTTTCCACGCAACCGGCTGTCTCCAGTCTGGACTCCGGTCAGGGTCCAGTCAGTGTTCTCCAGAATGACTCCATTCCGTAATCCGGCCGGAGTCCGCTCCGGTGTTTCTGCACTGACTCCATTCTGGACTCCGGCAGAAATCCGGTTCTCCTGGTTTTCCACGCAACTGGCCGTCTACAGTCCAGACTCTGGCCGGCTTCTTCTTCGGGTTTTCTGCACTGGCTCCTTTCCGGACTTGGGCAGAAATGCGGTCCTCCGGGGTTCCCGCGCAACCGGACGACTCCAGTCCGGACTCCGGAGGGCTTCCGGTCTGGGTTTTCTGCACTGACTCCATTACAGACTCCAGCAGTAATCTCGTCCTCCTGGTTTTCCAAGCAACTGCCCGACTCCAGTCTGGACTCCGGTCTGCGTCCGGTCCGGGATTTCTGCCCTGACTCCATTCCGGACTTGGTGAGAAATCTGGTACTCGAGGCTTTCCACGCAAACATCCGACTCCAGTCCATGCCCTTGCTGGGGTCCGCTCTGGGTTTTCCGCACTGACTCCATTCCGGACCCTGGCAGAAAACCGGACCTCCGGGTGTTCTACGCATCCGGCCGACTACAGTCCGGACTCCGGCCGTGGTCCTCTCCAGGTTTTCTGCACTGACTCCATTCGGGACTCCGGCAGAAATCCGGTCCTCCGGGTTTTCTACGCACTCAGCCGACTGCTGTCTGGACTCTGGTCGGAGTCCGCTCCGGGTTTTCTGCACTGACTCCATTCCGTACTCGGGCAGAAATCCGGTTCAGCGGGTTTTCCACGCAACCGGCCTACTCCTGTCCGGACTCCGGCAGAGGTCTGCTCCGGGTTTTCTCCACTGACTCCATTCTCCGGGTTTTCCACACAAGCGGCCGACTCCAGTCCAGACTCCATCTGGAGGCTATGCCTGAGTTTTCTGAACTGGCTCCACTCGGAACTCAGGATGAAATCAGTTCGGTTTCACCACGACCGGCTTTCAGACCTTCCAGGCTGGAAGAAACGTTCAGCGGTTTCCGCAACC
>JAREIS010001393.1:0-16949 GCA_030060385.1 Muscicapa striata striata
TCTTGACTATACTGATAAGTTTTTGTTAAAAATACAGAGGTCCAAAAGTCAGTATTAAAAGCAGGCAGAATTATTGGTCCTTCTTGTGGACAAGGGTCGTTAACCAGGGGATTTACTGAACCAAGATTCATACCAGGTTTGTTGTGCTTCTCTTTCTTGTTTTCTCTTTTCTAGTCCCTTCTTGTAATTTTGCCATGGTCTCTCTTATAACTCACTCCGGTTCGCGTACACACAGCACTCTTCTCTAAGTGCAGCATAAAAACCTCCTTGTTGTAAAGCAGTAAATTTAGTCCCCTTCTATTTTGCAAAGGTCACTTCAGCTAAGCGAATCTAGGAGTCTGTGAGATCTTTTATAGTTTATCAATTCTCCTTAGATCTTCGTCTACTGACACCCTGAGCTCTTTAAATCCGCCTCTTGATTTACTAAGGGCTACCCCGTTCCCACTCAGCCCCGCTCCTATACCTAGTAATACAGCCTGTTAATGCTGTGAAAGGCTCTCGTTTCACTAAATGGGGTTTCTCTAGGTTTGGTAGTGAGCATACACATATTCTTGGGATGGTAGGTAATTCGGGAACTATTAGGACTTGTATGCAAAACTCATAGGTTTCATTAAAGGCTTTTGTAAAGATGCAGGGTTACCCTAAAGTGTTACAGACCCATTTTGAATTTAGCCGGAAGGAGCCACGCGGCCGGCTCCTTTGGATCTGATACAGACATTTTTACCTGGCACAGGTGGTTCTTATCTCTAGGTACATTTCACACATCTCCCTCTCCACTCACTTGAGCCATTGATATTCTCTGGACACTACCTTGTTCTTTTCCCACAAACACTCTCGGGTTTGTTCGTTAACTTCGTCTTGACTCAGCAACAGATCCTATAGCTTCATAAAGGGTGGTTTCACTAGGTAACACAGCCAGCATTCTTCGGTTAAATTAGGGTAGGTCTGGTTTAGTGCCTTATAAGTTGCCATCACCCTCAAAGTGTATTATATTCTTTGGTGGGCTCAGGTAACCTCTAGATTCATTTTTGGCCTCCGTTTCGTTCTCTCTGGAAATATCTGCAATATTTCTTCCTTCCCGCCCCAATAACTGGGTTAGGTCCCACAGGGTCTGGATCATGTAGTACAGGCTCTTTTTATTTGAATCATATTGCCTCTATCTTTCCCTGGTTTCAGAGATTGGATCCCCCATGTTTTCCCTAATAACCATTCGGCTTTTTCTGGCTGGGAGACATTAAGATATACAAAGGGCAGGTTCCTCTGGATAATATTTCTCCTGAGGTCCCCTCAGGGTTTGGCCACAGCCTACGGTCCAAATTCTGCCTTCAAGGGGTCTCTCGTCCTCCAGTCAGAGGCAATGGTTTCAGCCCCAATATCCACAAAAGTACTCCCTGGTAATTACAATACGACTTTCTGGGTTTGATACGGTTCACATGTAAAATCTGTCAAATTCTCTGCTTTCCCACACTGTAGTATGTTAGCTAGGATTACATAGTCCCACTATGAAACTCGGTGCTCCTACAGCAACAACTGTTTGTATTGGACTAGAGGCATCCCATCTAGTGAGGGACCATTTGAAGGGCTCATGGCTTTCTTGTGTTCCTTTACCAATCCCCATCATCATTATTATTATGTACACTATTAGAGTTGGGTGACACCCAATGCCAGAGCAGTAAATAGAATTGGTTCTTTCCCCAACCCCCTTAATGCTATCACCTTCAAGCCTCCGGTTATCGAGTTGTAAGCACCTTCACTACCCTTACTGTTATTTCTGTGTGAGATTCCTTTCCCCACTCCTTACCCCTCTGCCTCGCTGCGCCAGCTAGGTTGCTGCTAGCTGCAGGTGTACCATCTTCACGGCAGCAAGGATATTCTTCAGGGTGGAACTCACTCTCTTTTTCCACTTCTTTTTGGAATGCCAATTTTTGTCCTTTAATGGTGGAATATCACCTGAGTCTTTTTACTTGCTTGACACTTGACCGGACACGATGTCTGTGTTAAATGGTCCGGGAGGTTCGTTGGGGTGATAGCATATAAGTCAGGGTTTATCCCCTTGGAATATATTGCCACCAGGCGGGGATCCCACTTTCAGCTCTCGAGTTGCTGCTTTCTGGCTTAAGGCCAAAGCAGTCAACTCACGCTGCTCTTCCCAGCAGGGCTGACATACACTTACCAAGAGCCCCTCCCTTTCTGGCAGTGGACCCACCACAACTCCTACAATTTTACAACAGAAACATACAAACGGATAACAGTTGCAATCTAGCCAACTACACGCTACTCTAATATCGTTATGCTTCACGTTTTTTCTCCATTATATAATTGATCATTGTACGTTAATCTCACAGGTCATAATATGGCTGCTGAGTAAGTTCCTCTAAATACCCACAGTATCCTGGTGACTCAGAAGTTCCAATTAACTCTTTCTATAGTAACCAATTATCCCCCACCCAAATGTCCCCCTGCATTCATGTACTCTCCTGGGTATCAAGATGAGGTTCTTTTTAAAGTGAGCCTTAAGTCCCGGCTGTTCCTTTTACTTCTTAGTGGGTGTTATTTTCTCGGAGAATCGGATGGATCTACTGGTCCTTTTATTCGGCTGGCATGAGTCCACCCCTTCTCTGCTGCACGTACCGCAGTGTCTGTTGTAAGTAACACCAGATATGGTCCTTCCCCTTCGGTGTTAGCGGGCTTTCTTTCCAACTCCGGATCAGGAACCCAATCTCCCGGTTGTACCTGATGTAACACAAGATCTAGAGGTGGTCTCTGAGCCCACATTCCTTTTCCCATAGCTGTTTTTTAAACTTCATTAGAGTTATTAAATATTTGTTGAGATACTGATCACTGATGTTGGGGTTAGTCTGAACCTTCTCTCTAGGTTATCGGCATCCCATATAGCATTTCAAATGGGGACAACCCCACATCTGCTTACATGGCTGAGTCCTAATATTTAATAAGGCTAAAGGAATGCATTTTACCCATGATAATTTGTCTCTAATACCAATTTAGTCAATTGTTTCTTTATTTCCGTTCATTCTTTCTACCCTTCCCGAGCTTTGTGGGTGGTAAGGGTATGTTTCTCCCAATTTATTCCCAGCGCTTTTGCTAATTCTTGTGTTACCTTTGATGTGAAATGCGGGCCTTTATCTGAATCAATAGTCTCAGGCACCCGTGCCTGGGCACTATTTCTTCGACAAAGTCTTTACCACTGTTTGGGCTGTTTCCTGACCGTCGGAAACGCTTCTACATAATGGGTAAGATGATCTACTATTATCAAAAGATATCTAATCCTTCCCTACTTTGGGTAGCTCTGTAAAGTCTATTTGCAGATTTGCAAACGGTCTTTTTGCTAATGGCCGCCCCCAGAGGTAATTTTCTTAGGTTGCTAATACGATTGACTCGTAGGCAGGTGGGACAGTTCTTGGTGACATGCTTAACCATATCTCGTAGTCCAATGCTCATAAATTTAGTCGCAAATGGTCGACTAACCCTTGGTCCCCCAGTGTGTCCCCTGATGTAACTTATACAACATTCGCTGGAGGGCTACTGCCTTGGGCAATACTTCTCGCCCGTCTCCTGTCATCCACCTCCCCTATCTTCTTTTATTCCCATTTTCCTCAATTTTCTTTTTTTCTTCATCAGTAAATATAAGTTCCACATCTTCCTTCTCCAGTGTTTCCCTAATATATGGCTTCTCCTTCAAAACCATCTCCTTACTGCTGCCCTTTTGCCTCTTGATCAGCGGCGTTATTTCCCCCCTGCTCCTAAAGTCCATTTTCCTGGCCGATGTCCCTTTAAGTGCACTACTGCACTATCTTCTTTGGTCCTCTTAGGGCTTGTAATACTTCTACTATAAGCTTTTGATGGACTAACCCCTTCCCCTGTGAATTTTTTTAGCCCTCTTTCTTCCCCATAATTTCCCAAAAGTATGCACTACTCCAAATCCATACTTGGAATCGGTATATATCGTCCCCTCCTTTCCCCTTAGGAGCTTTAAGGCCAGTATAGCATACAGTTCACACGCTTGGGCTGACCATGACCTGTCTAAGGCTCCCGATTCTATTACCCGTAAATCAGGTCCTCCTATAATAGCATAACCAGATTTTCTTTCCCCTTCTACTATCCTGGAGGATCCATCCACAAATAGTTTTTTCCCCTTCATCTAATTCTTCTTCCTCTAAATCAGGCCTAATTTTCATTTGTTCTTCTATCGTAGCTAAACAATCATGGGTTAGGGTTCTTGTTCTATTTTCCATACAGGAAAGCTGGCTGGATTTTGTAGAGTGGTGGTTTCTAAGGGTAAAATCTGGTGCTTCTAATAGAATCCCTTCATATTTTCAGGAGTCTGGCATCAGATATCCATTTATCTGCTTTTTGTTGCATTACACCCCGGATATTATGGGAGACAGTACCTTTAAGCTGCTATTAAAGGTAATTTTCCTAGCTTCCTCTACTAACAATGCACATCCTGCTAACATCTGTAGGCATGTGGGCCAGCCTCTGCTTACAGGGTCTAGGATTTTTGATAAATATGCCACAGGTTTCTTTTTCCCTGCCCAATCCTGGGTAAGCACTCCAAATGCAATTCCTTCTTCTATATTAACAAACAAAAAGAATGGCCTCTTTAAATCTGGGAGACTCAGAACCGGAGCATGAACTAAACTCTCTTTTAATTCCTCCAGTTTATCTGTGTCCTCTTGGGTCCACTTCATTAATCCTTCTTGTGCTAGCTTTTTGATATAAAAATCTAGCTTTACTACTATAATTTTCAATCCATTGCCTACAATATCCCGTGAGGCCTAAGATTTGTCAGATCTGTCTTTTATTCTTTGGTATTGGTAGTGATAAGATGGCTTGAATTCTCTCAGGGTCTATCCTTTTCTCACCCCTTTTCAAATAATGTCCTAGGTATTTTACTTCTTCTTCCACAAACTGCAATTTGGCCTTTGAAACCTTCAGGCCCTTAAGTCCTAGAAAATTTAGGAGTCTTATACTCTCTTCTTACCTTTTCTTCTTCTTTCCCTGCTAACAACAAATCATCAACATATTGCACCAGGGTTACCCCAGGACCTGTCTGGTAATCCGTTAAAATCTGCTCAGCGCCTGCCGAACAGGTTTGGGGATTCAGTAAATCCTGGGGCAATACTGTCCATCTAAGCTGTTGCTTCCTTCCAGTGTCGGGTCCTCCCACTCAAAGGCAAAATAATCCCTACTAGATTCATCAGGGGCAAGCCCAAAAAGGCGTCCTTCAAGTCTATTACGCTGTACCATAAATCATTTGGGCCTGGTTTACTCAGCAGCGTGTGGGTTTGCCACCACTGGGAATCTGGCTATGGTTCTCTTGTTTATTTCCCTTAAGTCATGTACCAGGCGATAGGATCCGTCCGCCTTTTTTAACTGGGAGGATCGGTATTGTTGTATGGTGACATGCAAGGTTCTAACAACCCCGGCTCAGTAGCCTGTCTACTTCAGGCTTTTTAACCCTTTCCTTCCCTCTAGGGATATGGGATACTGCTTTATTCTTACAGGGATTTCAGGGTTTTTATTTTAACCTTAAAAGGAAATCTTTAATCGCCCCACACTTCCAGGGTTATACCATACTTCGGATTTATTTCCTTCTCATCTTCTTGCCTCAAAGGGCAGAGTCTAATTCTTATTTCTTTTTCTATTACCTCTATTTGGATACCCAATTCTATAATCATATCTCTGCCCAATAAATTGTAATCTGATTCTGGGACTAACAAAAAGTCCCCTACCCCTATTTTAGATTCTGATTCCACCATCACCTCCTTTATTATTTTCACATCAAAGGGTTCTCCATTTTGCCCCAACTACTGTGGCAGTGTCCCTAGATAGGCACAACCTTTGGGTAAGGACTGGAGCGTTGATCTTTCTGCACCAGTATCGACTAGGAAGTTAATTTCCTGGCCGTGGGGACCCACTTTTAACTTTATCAAGGGCTCCTTTTGATGTTTCCGGGTCCCTAAAGATAGAGCCCCTGACCCCCTAGTCCTCCTTAAACTCCTTCTCGTCTCTAATCCGAACACGACATTCCCTTTTGAAGTGTCCCTTCTTTCCACAGTAAAAGCACACTTTCAAATCCTGCCTCTCACCAGGACCCCGAACTTGGCCCGACTTCCGCCCAAACTGCCCGGTCCCTTTTCCCGCTCCCTGCTTTCTCGCATTGCAGCCACCATCAGTCTGACTTATCGTTTATGAGTTTCCTCTTCCCTTCGCACATAAACTTTCTGGGCTTCCCTTAATAGTTCATCTAGTCCCTGTCTTGCCAATCCTCTAACTTTTGTATCTTTTTCCTAATGTCCTCCCAGGATTTTGAAACAAAATGCACTTTTTAATACTGCCTGCCCCATTTGATCATCTGGATTTATCCCCGAATAAAGTTGAAAATTTTTCGTAGCCTCTCTAACCATTCTGTGGGGTCTCATCTTTCTTTTGTCTTTCATTAAAGGCCTTATTGAGGTTTTGGCCTCGCGGGACTGACTCTCTAATCCCCTGCACAATTATTGTCCTAAGGTCTTGCATATGAACTCTATGGGCTGGATTTTGATGGTCCCAATTGGGGTTCTGCAAAGGCCACTTGATATCTGCTGCTGGTCCTTGTATGTGCTGTGCGTCCCAAATACGCATGCCTTCCCTCCTAATCATATTCTTTTCTTGGCCGTAAACAAGATGTTTAATATGGACTGTAATTCTTCCCAAGTATACATGCTTGGCCTAGGAATTGATCTACTCTCTCTGCCACCCCCAGTGGATCTTCTAATAGATGTCCCATTTCTTTCTTAAAATCCCTAACATCCCCTGAACTGAGAGGTACTGATACAAACCCTATGCCTGGCTGTGGCCCTCCCATCGGTATTTCCCTTAGTGGGTATAATCCTTCCCGGGCTCTCTGCGGGTAACCGGCCTCGCATGCTCTGACTGGTCAGAATCCAATCCTCTCCAGGAGGTGCCCTGGGATCTTCTGTTCCCGGTACTTGAGGTGGGGGTATATACGGAGGGGAACTATCAAAGTTTCCTCTAGCTGGCTTCCTTTTTCTTATTCTTATTTTTTCCTTGATTTTTCTGCTAATTTAAAGATAAATACCTCCGGCCGTTCCACCCAGATCTTTGCATAGTCGCTTTCCTCTGCACAAAGGGGTTTCTTAGTGTTCACCCAAATATTCAGTTTTTGTTTACCCAGTCCTCTGAGGACCCGTATATGGGCCAAAACACATTCTTTGAGATTTCTTTTCCACCCCATACTTCCACACAGTAGTGTATCATTTTAGCTTTGTCTTTTCCCTGTGTACCTAAAAATGTTCCCAATTATCTAACAGAAATCCTAAGGGACTTTCTCTAGGTATGAGTGGGAGCCTAATGCTCACAGGGGCTTACTTTCTTCCCCTGTCCCATTCTTCAGTGCCTTCAATCACACAATCAACTGGCTTCCCTGGTTCGTGGCCCAAGCCCTCGCGGGTCTGTGGGAATCGCACTACTGAGGTCGCTCTCGCTTGGGGAGTCTGGCTGCCAGCCCCTCTCATCCACACACCACACAGTCGCACTCCGGGATCCCAACCCCGCCCGGACGGTTCCGTAATACCACGCGTCCGCCGCGTCTTCGTCCGGACTTTGTGCACAAAATTTAAGGGGTATGTTGGGCCCTCAAACCTCCTTTGCTTTCCTCTTTTCCTCACTTTAGGTTCGTCGGTCGGGCCGGGATGAAATCCAAGTCCGGGGCCACGGGTCGAGGTGGGCGCCTCCCCTTTAGACAAGGAATTTTCCCGAAATCCGATCCAGTCCGCAGCACCAAGTTGTTATAAATGAGCACAAACGGGCCAATATAAAGCCAATTATGTAGCCAATTTATTATTACAGAAAAGAGTAAGCAAGGGTGCAGCGCTGGACGACGAGGGGGGCAGGGTCTTCCCCAGATCCTTCGCCCCGCACCCCCAAGGTCCTGTGGTCTCCTTTTTTAGGGTCTCCGCTTCTTCTGCCAAATCATCCTTCCGGTCACTCTGCGCTTGCTCCGTCAGTTGATAGGGTCTTTTTCCTGTCTCATGAGGTTCGCCGTGGTTTTCTTTCTGTGGACCTTGTGCAGTAATTATCTACAAGCATTTGTGAACATGCAAAGCTAACAGGTCGTTCTGCCCTTAGTCTCGCCAGCAGACTAGATAATTTACAACCCAATTCCCCTTTCAAGAGCAGGGACTTCATGGTCCGCACTGCAAACCTGTGTCCAGAGCAAACCCAGGTCATTCTGTGAGCTCTGGCTCCTGCCCTGGGGGCATGGGAGAGACAGGAGGACTGGGATGGATGACCTGCTGGGGTTTGTTTGAAGGTTGTGTTTTGCCTGGCATTGTGTCCAAAAGCTGTCTACCTCCTCAGTTCCATGCACGGTGCTGTTGAAAATTTGAACTAACAGAGCCACGAGGAGACGGGGGGCATAAATGTGCATTGCCTCATGGCACTTGGGCACCTGGATAATCGCCCGGAGTGCCAGAGTTGCCTGCAAAAGAAGCAGCCCGAGACAGCGCTCAGTGCTGAGGTGTCCATGGGGCAGGGCCTGAGAGGAGAGGCAGGGGGAGCAGCGGGCCTGTGCCCCCTGAGCCTGTCCCTAGCCCAGGTTTCAGCCCAGCGCCTGAGGCACAGAGAGGATGGAGAGCTGCTGGAGAGGTGACCTGGGGGTGAGCAAAGGCCAGTTCCAGAAACTCACAGCCAGGGCAAAAACATCTTTGTTGTCTCCATCGGAGGTGCACATTCTGTGCAGAGGCCAGTCCTCCATCACACAGAGCAGAGTTGGCAGCACCTTTTTCACTGTTGAAGTGGATGGGCCTATGGTTCTCCACATCATTACAGCAGCTCTGTGGGATCAGAGCTCTGTGTCAGGGGGGTCTCAGTCACAGTACCGTGTCCTGTACAGCAGTGACAGTTCCCCAGTGCCCTGAGGGACTGGCAGGGAGCCAGGCAGTGGCAGCAGGCTCAGGAAACAGAGGGGCCTGAGGGTCCTGGAGCTCTCTGCCTGTCTGGCAGACCCCATTGGACAGGCTGTACAGGGCGATGGGCCCTAAAGGCTGGTGAGCCCTGAGCTCTCAAGGCACGTGGGCCCCGTACCTGTCACACGTTGGGGCACAGCGCAGGAGGGTCAGCACCACGTCAGCAGGGTGTTCTTCAGCCAACCTCACAATGTCAATTTGCAGCCTAACATCCACAATGGCACGGGAAATCAGACTCCTGTGAATGCTTCTCACCATGGCTGGTACCTGGGGGAGGCATGGGGAAGACTTGGAGTGCTGTCCAAGGGAGCAACTCCCCAGCTTTCTCCAAGAAGTGCTTCTCACCCCGCCACACTGTGCTGGCCTCAAAGGCTGAGGGGGCCCAGTGACCATGGTGTGAGTGCGCACCCAGTCCTGGGAGGCCTCGAGCACTGGCCCCAGGCTGCTTAAGTGCTGCTGAGAAGAAGGACAAGCGTCTTTGGAATAGTCCACTATGAGTTCCTGTCTCAGAATGGGAGAGGTGTCAGTATTTGTGATGCCCTGAGTCTCTCCAATGTCAGTGATTGTCATGGCCATGTCCTCAGTCCCTGCCATGTCAGCCTCTGCCCTGTCATCACTCCGTGCAGTGTCAGAGTCTTCTGAGCACTCAGGTGAATCTGGGCGGACATCAGGCTCTGCCTGGAGCTCGGTCAGCCTGGAGTCAGGCTCGGCTGTGCCCTCTGTTGCTGTGCTGGTCTTTCTACGTCGAACAGGCACAAACTTCCGGAGCATCTGCAGGAGAACAAAGGACAGGGAAAAGAGGCAAGTCCCATGGAGTGCTCCCTGTGCTTTTCTGAGCTGAGCAGTGACAGTAGGCCCAGCCCAGGTGGGGATGGCTGCAGGTACCTTCAGTGCTCTGCGGAAGCAGCCACAGGCGGGGTCCTGCTCCTGTGTCCCATCCTTGGCTGAACCTGGCAAAGAGGGAGCGCAGCCAGAGCTGAGGGGAGAGCAGAGCCCAGCCCTGCACTCCCCAGGCAGGGACAGCCCCGGGATGCCCCAGGGGATGGAGCACGGGCGCTGCGGGGTGTCAGCCCGGCCCCTCTTCCCTCCTGTCCCTGGGAATGTTCCCAGGGTGGGATGGGATGGGATGGGATGGGATGGGCTGGGCTGGGCTGGGCTGGGCTGGGATGGGATGGGATGGGATGGGATGGGATGGGATGGGATGGGATGGGATGGGATGGGGGATGGGATGGGATGGGATGGGATGGGATGGGATGGGATGGGATGGGATGGGATGGGATGGGATGGAACCATGTTGGCAGCAGCCATCAGCCCTGTGGCCCAGCTCTGCCACTCACCATCCTGCATTGGCTCTTCAGGCTCTTCAGGCTGCTGTGGTGGGGAAACTCCAGCGCCTCTCTTTTTCTTCCTCCTGAACACTTTGAAGAGGTTGAGAAATCTGCCTGCCATGGCAGAGTCTGGCCTAGAGGGAAACTTTTAGAGAGATGCCTCAGGAAAGCTGTGAGGCAACAAGTCGTGCATTTGTGCCTTGAAGACACCCACGACAGAGAAGCTTCAGGAAGGCTGCAGGACAGCAAGTCCTGCACTCTGGTCTTGAGGGCTCCTGCCACAGGGACAGGAGACTCCTCGCAAACAATTCAGGTCAGCAAGTCCCGAGGTCTGGCTGCGACTGCTCCTGCAAAAGAGAAGCCTCGGGAAGGCCACGGGCCACCAAGTCCCGCAGCTTTGCCACGAGGTCACCTGCAGGAGTAACGCCTCGGAAAAGCTCCGGGTCAGAGAGGAACGAGTGCGCTGTGCGGGGGCTCCTCACGGCACCGCTCTGTCCCGTCCTGTCCCGTCGCGTGCTCCGAGCACTGTGGCGTGGCCTGTCACCGCCAGCTCCTGGATCACCACACGTCACAAAGGGTCCTTGGACACCCTGTTGTGTTCCATGCCATGGTGACCGTGCTGCACCGTGTCACCAACGGCCCTTGCACACACTGCCACCGCCCTGGGGCTGCCCCCAGCCCACCCAAAGTGGCCCAGGTTGGAAGGAATCCCTCACCCCAAGTGTCTGAGACAGCCCGACAGGACCTTTAGGAATGGCTCAAACCATCAGCAAACGCTGCCCTGCTCTGCAGGCTCAGGGCAGCAGAAGGAGCCCCCAGGGCTGCCGATGCAGGCGCAGCAGGAAGGGCAGGGGCCTTGCACAGAAGCTGGCTCGGCCCCCTTGGAACACGTCCCGGCTGGTGGCCATCCTAAACCCGCAGCTGTGACATGGACAAGGGACCTCTGGGCCCGGGCACAAATGCTGCTCTCCTGGTTTGGAGGACAGGTGTCTGCCAATAAAGGCAGAAGCTTCTCTTTGAAATGGAGAATGTCAACCCCTTCCCTCCAAATTAGTATAATTTTGAAATTAAGGGGCTCTCAGGCAAAGATATGGGAATTAGGAATAACAGTTCTTTACTAGGAAAATTCAAATAGAAATACAGTATTACAAAGAACAAACCCAAAAACACTGACAGAGTCAGAATACAACCTGAAACCCTGTCAGTTAGGGTGTTGGTAGCAGTCCCATTAAATGGTGGCTACAGTCCTCCTGCAGTGGCAGATGTGGTTCAGCTGAAGCAGTGATCCTGTAGAAGGGTGCAGTTTTCCCCTAAAGGCCCAGAGGTGATGTGGAAAGGTCCGGCTTTCCTCTGGAATCCAGTGCAAAGGAGATACCTTTCTGTCCAAATTCTCAGTTTTTTCTCTAGGTAGGAAAGACTTGGCTCCTCCCCCTGGCTGGAGCATCTCCCAGTGGGATGATGTAATTTTATCAGTCATACAGTGGGACTTAATGGCCTAGCAGCAGATGATATCTTCCTGGAGGGAGGATGGGTTGTGGAAAAGATAAAGATTGTCCCACCTAGTCTTAAAGATGGCCCATTAGCAGATAGTATGTACCAAGGAGATAAAGGTCACTACACCACCCAGCTTCAACAGATGGTGATAGAATACACATTTCTGGCCACATCCTAAATTGCAACCCAAGACAGCTGCTGTGACCCCTGGGCCCTGTGAGCTCTGAAATCAGCAGGTGTGGCAGAGTCCCTGCCCAAGCAGACCTGCCACCCCCCGAGCCCTGGCAGTGCTGGTGCCCGGCTCCTGCCCCGAGACCTGTGCTCCAGGGGGCTTCTGTGCCAGAGGGAGCCAAAGCCCACGTGCACTGGGGGCTGTGTTCCTTCCTACAGGGGCTGTTGGCAGGAGCACCTGGAGCAACTGCTGGCAACTCTTGGCATCTGTCAGTTGATGCCAACCAGTCCTGGGAGGCCTCGAGCACTGGCCCCAGGCTGCTTAAGTGCTGCTGAGAAGAAGGACAAGCGTCTTTGGAATAGTCCACTATGAGTTCCTGTTTCAGAATGGGAGAGGTGTCAGTATTTGTGATGCCCTGAGTCTCTCCAATGTCAGTGATTGTCATGGCCATGTCCTCAGTCCCTGCCATGTCAGCCTCTGCCCTGTCATCACTCCGTGCAGTGTCAGAGTCTTCTGAGCACTCAGGTGAATCTGGGCGGACATCAGGCTCTGCCTGGAGCTCGGTCAGCCTGGAGTCAGGCTCGGCTGTGCCCTCTGTTGCTGTGCTGGTCTTTCTACGTCGAACAGGCACAAACTTCCGGAGCATCTGCAGGAGAACAAAGGACAGGGAAAAGAGGCAAGTCCCATGGAGTGCTCCCTGTGCTTTTCTGAGCTGAGCAGTGACAGTAGGCCCAGCCCAGGTGGGGATGGCTGCAGGTACCTTCAGTGCTCTGCGGAAGCGGCCACAGGCGGGGTCCTGCTCCTGTGTCCCATCCTTGGCTGAACCTGGCAAAGAGCGAGCGCAGCCAGAGCTGAGGGGAGAGCAGAGCCCAGCCCTGCACTCCCCAGGCAGGGACAGCCCTGGGATGCCCCAGGGGATGGAGCACGGGCGCTGCGGGGTGTCAGCCCGGCCCCTCTTCCCTCCTGTCCCTGGGAATGTTCCCAGGGGTGGGATGGGATGGGATGGGATGGGATGGGATGGGATGGGCTGGGATGGGATGGGATGGGATGGGATGGGATGGGATGGGATGGGATGGGATGGGATGGGATGGGATGGGATGGGAACCATGATGGATGGGATGGGATGGGATGGGATGGGAGCCATGTTGGCAGCAGCCATCAGCCCTGTGGCCCTCTGCCACTCACCATCCTGCATTGGCTCTTCAGGCTCTTCAGGCTGTTGTGGTGGGGAAACTCCAGCGCCTCTCTTTTTCTTCCTCCTGAACACTTTGAAGAGGTTGAGAAATCTGCCTGCCATGGCAGAGTCTGGCCTAGAGGGAAACTTTTAGAGAGATGCCTCAGGAAAGCTGTGAGGCAACAAGTCGTGCATTTGTGCCTTGAAGACACCCACGACAGAGAAGCTTCAGGAAGGCTGCAGGACAGCAAGTCCTGCACTCTGGTCTTGAGGGCTCCTGCCACAGGGACAGGAGACTCCTCACAAACAATTCAGGTCAGCAAGTCCCGAGGTCTGGCTGCGACTGCTCCTGCAAAAGAGAAGCCTCGGGAAGGCCACGGGCCACCAAGTCCCGCAGCTTTGCCACGAGGTCACCTGCAGGAGTAACGCCTCGGAAAAGCTCCGGGTCAGAGAGGAACGAGTGCGCTGTGCGGGGGCTCCTCACGGCACCGCTCTGTCCCGTCCTGTCCCGTCGCGTGCTCCGAGCACTGTGGCGTGGCCTGTCACCGCCAGCTCCTGGATCACCACACGTCACAAAGGGTCCTTGGACACCCTGTTGTGTTCCATGCCATGGTGACCGTGCTGCACCGTGTCACCAACGGCCCTTGCACACACTGCCACCGCCCTGGGGCTGCCCCCAGCCCACCCAAAGTGGCCCAGGTTGGAAGGAATCCCTCACCCCAAGTGTCTGAGACAGCCCGACAGGACCTTTAGGAACGGCTCAAACCATCAGCAAACGCTGCCCTGCTCTGCAGGCTCAAGGCAGCAGAAGGAGCCCCAGGGCTGCCGATGCAGGCGCAGCAGGAAGGGCAGGGGCCTTGCACAGAAGCTGGCTCGGCCCCCTTGGAACACGTCCCGGCTGGTGGCCATCCTAAACCCGCAGCTGTGACATGGACAAGGGACCTCTGGGCCCGGGCACAAATGCTGCTCTCCTGGTTTGGAGGACAGGTGTCTGCCAATAAAGGCAGAAGCTTCTCTTTGAAATGGAGAATGTCAACCCCTTCCCTCCAAATTAGTATAATTTCGAAATTAAGGGGCTCTCAGGCAAAGATATGGGAATTAGGAATAACAGTTCTTTACTAGGAAAATTCAAATAGAAATACAGTATTACAAAGAACAAACCCAAAAACACTGACAGAGTCAGAATACAACCTGAAACCCTGTCAGTTAGGGTGTTGGTAGCAGTCCCATTAAATGGTGGCTACAGTCCTCCTGCAGTGGCAGATGTGGTTCAGCTGAAGCAGTGATCCTGTAGAAGGGTGCAGTTTTCCCCTAAAGGCCCAGAGGTGATGTGGAAAGGTCCGGCTTTCCTCTGGAATCCAGTGCAAAGGAGATACCTTTCTGTCCAAATTCTCAGTTTTTTCTCTAGGTAGGAAAGGCTTGGCTCCTCCCCCTGGCTGGAGCATCTCCCAGTGGGATGATGTAATTTTATCAGTCATACAGTGGGACTTAATGGCCTAGCAGCAGATGATATCTTCCTGGAGGGAGGATGGGTTGTGGAAAAGATAAAGATTGTCCCACCTAGTCTTAAAGATGGCCCATTAGCAGATAGTATGTACCAAGGAGATAAAGGTCACTACACCACCCAGCTTCAACAGATGGTGATAGAATACACATTTCTGGCCACATCCTAAATTGCAACCCAAGACAGCTGCTGTGACCCCTGGGCCCTGTGAGCTCTGAAATCAGCAGGTGTGGCAGAGTCCCTGCCCAAGCAGACCTGCCACCCCCCGAGCCCTGGCAGTGCTGGTGCCCGGCTCCTGCCCCGGAGACCTGTGCTCCAGGGGGCTTCTGTGCCAGAGGGAGCCAAAGCCCACGTGCACTGGGGGCTGTGTTCCTTCCTACAGGGGCTGTTGGCAGGAGCACCTGGAGCAACTGCTGGCAACTCTTGGCATCTGTCAGTTGATGCCAACTGACATTCCTGGAATGATTTCTTTTTCATGGAGGAATTGCCAGTAGCCCAAAAAGACCATCAGCAGCTGAGTTTCCCAGGACAATTAGATTGTATACAGATACTGTCATGTTTCCCTGTGCTTTTCTGACACTTTTCAGTTCTGGAAATAAAGACTCTGCCCAGCCTGACATTCTATGCTCCAGTTGGTGAATCTCTGGCTGTGGCAGCTCATGTCCAAACACAGCTGGGTGCCTGCTGAGCATGGCAATGGATGGCCACAAACAGGGAATTTCCCCAGTGAACATCAAGGCAGGGGTGAGGAAGCACAGAGGATAGGGATAACTCTGGGAGGAGAAGCTGCTGTTCTGTGTCCCTGATTATGGTGCCAGCACCCTGAAGGAGCAGCCAACACAAGTGCTGGAAGCAGACAGGTGCAGTTTGGGCACCACAATATAAAAAGATATTAAGCCAGTGGAGAGAATGCAAAGGAGGGCTGCAAGGATGGGGTGGGGTAGGGAGGGGAAGCCCTAAGTGCAGCTGAGGTCACTTAGTCTGTTCAGCCTGGAGAAGAGGAGACTAAAGGGAGTCATTGTGGTCTTCAGCATCCTCCTGAGGGGAATCAGGGGGGCCAGTGCAGATCTCTTCACTGTTTTGACCAATGACAGGACTTGAGAAAAGGGCAAGGAGCTGGGTTGGGGTAAGGTTTTGTTTCGATATCGGGAAAAGGTTTTTCACCCAGAGCATGGTCAGGCACTGGGACAGGTTCCCAGGGAAATGGGCACAGCACCAAGCCCTGAATTTGAGGAATGTTGAACAACACTGAGCAGTCCCACGAGGTTTTAGACACTACATAAACAGTCAAGGGTTGTGAACTCTAGGTTTACATCAGCATATACTGCTGAGTTTTACTTTAGGAGGTGTTTTAAAAAACTCGTTTTATGTCCTATGACATCCCAATTCCTTGTAGATTGTGTGGAGCGTGTAATCCTTTTGTTTACATTGCTTATTAGTACTATAAAAAAGAATATTGGTGCTGGGCGACTCAGAGACACTCAGCATGTGTTAAGTGTAGAATACAGGGAATAAAGATAAGGAACATAGAAGAACTCCTAATACATAGTGATAAGTTTGGACATTTCGATAGCATTAAGAATGAATGACACAAGAAGTAAAGATTGTATTTGAAAAGAGTCCATTAGAATGTATTTTAGCAAGATTTAGAAAGGAGGAATCCTAGAAGGTAATTTCTTTGAAGAAAGTTAATCTGATTCAATACTGTAAACAAAGATAGTCTTTGTATAACTTAGAAAGTGGTGAAAAGGGACCCCTAATGGAACTTAAAATTTTCAAACACTGCTACCATTGATGTTATACTTAAGAAAAGAAGAAAAATGGGATCAAGGACTGAAGAATAAACCTGAGTGGCAGAAAGTATGTGGCTTTGATTTGGCCTCACAGGACCCTTTGGTCCTAACCTGAAATAGATTACAGGTGGATAATGAAGAGATGTTGTTCAGCACGTGGTATAGGGCAGAGATGTTTGAAATTGGCAAAAAAGCACGAGGAAGACACTGTTCCAGATGCCCAAGACTTATACCCGAGTTACCCCAGGCCAGCTCTATACTCTTGCTCAATTACCCCTGAATGGCAGCAAGAATGAGATGAATAATCCTGGTGGTGGGGGGCAAGTTCAGGGACCCCAGTGACAACATGTACAAGGAATAAAAGCAAGAAAGCTTTGCCTTTAGTCACCCCCTTAAGGCAAGTAGTGGGTCCCACAGGAGAAGCTGTATGGGTGAAGATCCTCTTTTCTTATAGTGACCTGAGCAGCTGGGGGGGAAAAGTTAAAAACTAGAGA
>JAREIS010001394.1:0-22630 GCA_030060385.1 Muscicapa striata striata
ATTCTCATGGCACCAGGAAGACCCTTGTGACACTGTGGAAACTCATGGAACCAAAAAGCCATTGAGACATTGGGGCAGGATAGTACCAAGGAGACCATTGTGATCCTGCAGATCCAAGGACACCATGGTGACACTATGGAAACTCATGGAACCATGGGCACTGTGACACAGCAGGGCCTTGTGGAACCAAGGAGTGAATTATGACTCAACCAAACCTCATAGAACCAAAGGGCCATTGTGGAACTTCAGAGCCTTGTGGACCAAGGGATCCACAGTGACACTGTGGCGTCCATGGAACCAAGGGGCCATGGTGACACTGTGGGCTCTCAGTGACCAATGGTCCATTGTGACACTGCAGGGCAGTATGGAATCATGGAGACCATTGTGACACTACACAGTGTCACGGCAGCAAGGGGCCATTGTGACACTGTGGGGCCTCATGGAATTACAGAGACCTTTGTGACACTGCAGGGCTTCATGGAATGAAGGGACAGTTGTGACACTGTGGGGCCCCATGGAACAAAAAGGTAATTGTGACATTGCAGGGCTTTGTGGAGCCCAGGGACTGATGTGACACTGTGTGGCAGCATGGAGCCAAGGTGAACATTGTGATACAGAACCTAATGGAATTGTTGCAAAGGATACAAATTTCAATTTTTTTGATGTAACTTCAGTCAGGGGTTTGTTTGTCTTTACCCAGAAGTAGGGGAATTGAAGTTTCCCTCCAAAAGACTTTGTTCACTAAGGTTGGGTGAGGCCTGATGAGTTTATTATCTACAGATTGGGAGTAACCAGAAGATCCACAGGAGGTAAATTGCTATTAACAAACATCACACCCAGTGTGGTTGGAGGCACCTGGTCTGGGAAAGGACAATCTGGTCTGGGTAAAGACAATCAAAGAATGAGGACGTAATTCTCTTCAGAGGCAAAAAAAATCAATCACCAATAGGAAATTGAATACTAAGAATTGTGTAATCTAAGGTGAATGAATGTGAATTTCTTTGGGTTTGTCCGTATAAATATGTGAAAAGCCTAGTAAATAACCATGTGTGATAGAAGTATTTTCACTGCACAAACCAGGCATGTGTGGGTGGAATGATTTCTATTGCACATGCTGGCCACAAAAACATCCTGGCCAGAAGAAAGTAATGCCTAGATACTCTAACAATGAGAAGATATTGTTGGGGAGTTTCTTTTTTTCATACAGTTTCAATTTTAGTCCCACTGAGGTTCATCACTGACACAGGCTCCTCCTGGACTCCTTGGAGGAGAGAATTGGAGGCCCTGATTGCACAAAGCTCTCAGAGACTCCAAGATAAAAGCAAAACTCAAAGACCTCAAAAACACCTGCAGTCCCTGGGAGCATGAAGGAGCCCCCAGGGCCATTCCTGACCAAGGCTCCCCAGGGACTGGTCCCAGCAGATCCCTGAGGCCACTGGGATGTGGGGGGGATGCTGAGGGAAGGACAAAGGGTGACAGTGCCCAGCCTTACTGGGGCTGTGCCAGGAGGCCCCAGTAGCTCAGGACAAGGTGTCTCCTCACAGCCCTTGGTGGCACAGACCCTGCTGTGCCCTGGGAACCAAGATTTGGCTTCTCTTTGTCCCCACCTGTCATCTGTGCCTCCAATTTCCTGCGCTAACTGAACCTGGGGACACTTTCTCCGTTGCGTCCCTGAGTGGGCCCCTTGAATATTATCAGAAACGTTGGAGTTTGATTATGATTCTGTTCTTGAGAGGTTTCCTAAAAAACCCTGGCTTTTCCTTGATTTCCCTCTGGTTCTTCAGGAATGGTTTGAACTCCAATTATAGAGAAATACTTCAAAGAGCTTCTGAGAAATACACGTCTTAATTTTGAAGGTTGTATTTTATACTGCTGTCTTTAGAGCAGACGTGATATCAGCATTCTCTGATTGATATTGATCTAGAGTCTCTCCTCAGGAGGTCTGGCCTGCTCAGAGAAGCTATGCCTTGAGGTCTGACCCAGTGTGGACAACCTTGCTCCACATTCCCCAACCCCATCCTGCTTGTCCTCATTCACCTGGGATCTGCTTTGCTTGAAGAGCTACCTGTACTCAGGGAAAGAGAATTTTTTCCCTTTTTTTTCTTAAAACAATCTAAAACTTATAATTTTCCCCACTGAAAACAGACACATCTCTCAGGTGTGTGCCAGCCAAAGGTGCCGCCAAGGAGGTTCAGTGCCAGGGATCGGTGCTTTGGGGGTGGTGCCTGGAGTCGGTGCCATCTTTCCTTTCTGCCTCTAACACCCATCATACCCTGTGGTCCTATGGAGACCCATTGGAGCCGGGACTACAATGCCCGTCATGCCCTGCACTCCACAGAAGTCCCAGTATCCCCCCACTTGCCCCGTAAGTGTCCCCCAGACTCTCCAGGATCCCTACGTGTCCTCTCAATGCCCATTCAGGACCCCCCGCAAAAGCGTCCAAGGATCCCCTGAATGCTCCCAACCCCACAAATGCCTGTTACAGCCACTTCTGGGAATTCATCTCCTGCCATCCCCTGCGAGCTCAGAGCACCTCATAACCCAGTCAGTCGCCTACAATTCCTGCCGTGCCTCATGCCCTAAAGAGCCCCGTGAGAGCTCCCCAAGATCCCTCCAAGCTCTCCCGAACTGTATACGTTCCCCCCTGAGGACCTCAAGTCGCCGTTCAGAGGCAAAAGTGTCCCTGAAGTGCCCTCCTGGACCCCAAACTCTCCGCAAGATGCACTTCCGGGACTTCAGCACCCATCATGCTCCACGGCTCCGGTAAAACGCCATTCCAGCTGAGACTGGCACAGCAGGGCCTGTCCCTCCCGGGTGGCTCGGGGCTGTTCCTGGGGCAGTGGGATGTGAGGGGCAGCAAGGACAAATGGCATCAACCTGCAAGCCCTGCCAGCCTGCTCAGGGAGGGCCAAGGCAGAAGCAAAGTGCAGCCCCTCCAGATTTGGAGAGTACCAAATCAGGTACTTCTCTTGACAAGGGACATAGCTGTCACGGTCCGCTCACCTGAGCGGGGGTCATGAAAGGTTCTTTTTTTCGGAATCTCAGAGTGCAAAAGATACACAGGGGACAAACCAGTTTAATCTTGCAGAAATGCACTTTTATTGAGTGCCAAACCAAGAATGCGATAGAGAGGTGAGAGAGAGAGAGAGAGAGAGAGAGAGAGAAAGAAAGAGGAAAGGGGGCTCCGGGGTTATAGCTACCAAGAAGGGCAGCCGATCCTCGTGGTATGAGCCAATAGATGTTCGATGCCGTCCTGGGGAGATCTCGAGGTGTCTTCAGTCGAGAAAGTCACTTTATAGTCCTTTCCAAAGCGAGTGGCGTCTGGCCAAAAGGTGGGAAGATTTATGGACTATTGTATGTGGAGACCAGTGCTCTGTGAAGGCAGGTGGGAACAGTACGTGATCGCCGGCAAACTGCTCCAGAGGGCCACCCAAAACAGTCCTTGTCATGGGACAAACACGGCGTACCCCCATGCCTATACAACCTATTGTTCTTCCACCTGTGGGAGGCTTCGTTGAGTAAGCAGGACGCCACAGAAAAAAAAAAAAGAAAAATTACAGGAAGGATGGACCCACTTCAAGCAAGAAATCTTGAAGGAGCAAAGCGCCCTTTCCCACTGTGCCAAAAGGTGAGTTAGCAAGGAAAACCCTGCAGCACTCCAGGCTGGGGACAGAGTGGCTGGACAGTGACCAGGCAGAAAGGGACCTGGGGGCACTGATGAACAGCAGGCTGGACATGAGCCAGCAGTGTGCCCAGGTGGCCAGGAAGGTCAATGGCTCCTGGCCTGGATCAGGAATGGTGTGGCCAGCAGGAGCAGCACAGTGATTCTTTCACTGTGCTCAGCAATGGTTGGGCAGCATCCTGAGTGCTGTGTCCAGTTCTGGACCCCAATTTAGGCAGGACATGGAGGGGCTGTAATGTGTCCAGAGAAGGGCAACAATGCTGCTGAGGGGTCTGGAACACAAGTCCTGTGAGAAGTAGCTGAGGGAGATGGGGATGTTTATCCTGGAAAAGAGGAGGCTCAGGGGAGACCTCATCACTCTCTACAACTCCCTGACTGGAGGGTGCAGCCAGGTGAGGGTCGGGCTCTTCTCCCAGGGAACAGTGACAGGACAAGGGGACACAGACCTAAGCTGTGCCAAGGGAGGTTTAGGCTGGACATTATGAAATATTTTTCACAGCAAGTGTGATTTGGCATTGGAATTGGCTGCCCAGAGAGGTGGGTGAGTCACCATCCCTGGATGTGTTTCAGCATAGCCTGGATGTGGCTCTGAGTGCCATGGTCTGGGTATCAAGGTGGTGCTTGGTCACAGGTTGGTTTTGATGCTCTCAAAGGTCTTTTAAACACACAAGACCAAAAGAAACCCCTGTAAATAAAACTAATCAGAAAGGTTTGAAATATACCCAAAAATGTGATTAAAATCAAATGAGGTTAGATGTTAGTGCCAAAAAAAATATTTTTTTTTTAATATTTAAAGAGGCAAAGAGAAAAGAAGAGAGAAAAAAGAAAGACTTAGAAAAAGAGTTGTGCTGGGGGCTGGGTGGGACAGGGAGAGAGTGACAGGGGTTAGGTAGAAGTGTATCACCCTTCTGGGGGTCCCAACCACGTCTCATTGCTTCCCTCCATCTAGTCCTCTTGGTAGTGAGGATCTCCTGCTGCCACGCTGAAAAGCACAGAATCCAGTGGATTAATGTACCTTTGGGCAGGTGGGAGTGCCCAGGTGCCTCCCCTGCAGGGGGCCAGTTTGACAGTGTCTCTTGCAACACTGTGGATAATTGTGCAGGGTCTGGTGCAGGGTCCCCTTTTGGGGGGACCCTTTGGTGGGCCATGACACCCACTTTGCTGTGCATAAGATTTTTCCAAGGTGAAGGAGCCCCTGTAGTTTGGGCTTCTCTGCGCAGTGGAGGATGGATGTTCACTGCCTGGAAGCAGAGGCTTTTTCACTACACACCCAAAGCCTCTCTACCCCCATCCTTTGGAGTGAGGATCTGTGTGAGCCTGGCAGCTGATAGCCCTGGGGCCATGTTCTCAACCCTGAAAGTGCTTAGCTTGATCCCCAGTGAATGTATTCTCTCCTGAGTTACTTACATCTATGAATGAGTGGTTCAGGGCCTCAATCAGAAGGCATCTTCAGGGCGCGATGGTTTTCTCTGCAAGTTTTGTCATACAGTTTTGCTAAACTGGGCAAAAGTCCTTTGTGAAGATCTTTAAGCCATAAATGACAATATTTCAGTCTCTGACAACAGGCTGGATCCAAGGGAAAAATCCCAAAAAGGTGAGGTTTACAAAGTCCAAGTGCTGGGTCCTGGTCTTTGACCACAACAACCCCTGAAGCACTCCAGGCTGGGGACAGAGTGGCTGGACAGTGGCCAGGCAGAAAGGGACCTGGGGGCACTGATGGACAGCAGGCTGGACATGAGCCAGCAATGTGCCCAGGTGGCCGAGAAGGCCAATGGCACCTGGCCTGGATCAGGAATGGTGTGGCCAGCAGGACCAGGGCAGGGATTCTTCCCTTGTGATTAGCACTGGTTTGGCAGCACCTCAGATGTTGTGCCCAGTTCTGGGCCCCCCAATTTAGGAAGGACATGGAGGGGCTGGAGCATGTCCAGAGAAGGGCAACAAGGCTGGTGAGGGGTCTGGAACACAAGTCCTGTGAGGAGTGGATGAGGAAGCTGGAGATGATTATCCTGGAGAAGAAAGAAACTCAGGGAGAAAAGGCAGTGTCAGGGCACAGCTTAGACTTGATGATATCCAATGTCTTTTCCAGCCTGGCTGATTCTGTGATTCTCTGAAACCACCCTTGGAGCTGTTGCAGGATGAGCACTGGGCCTCCTCTTCACAAGGTCCAGCAGCCCAGGTCCTTCAGATTCTCCACACAGCCCCAAAGCCCATCCTGTCAGTCCTGCAGAGCCTCTCCAGCCCCTCCTCACTGCCCAGAACAGGGAGCCCCACACCCAGACACAGCAGCCCAGATGTGCCCCCCATGGCCTGTGGTGTCTCAGGCAAGGGAGCAGCACGAGGCATTGCAGGAGCCTGCAGACAATTCCTGAAGCACTTGTAGGATGATCCTACTCCCCAAGGGATGTTCCCATGGTGCCAACTCAGGAACTGAAATGGAGAGTGGGACCAGAGAGGAAAGGGCAAACAGAGGGGAACTCCTTGAAGGGGAGGGGAGAGGAATGGGCAGTAGGAAGAAATCTTGATTATGAAAGTGTAAAGAAAGCAAGGGTGAAGCAAAGGAAATGCTCAGGGCACTTTTGGGGTGGCTGCCAGAGCCCTGGCTCTGAGCAACAACGTCTGTTGAGACAGGAAGTGAGACAGGAAGCTCACAGCTCATGGGAACAAACTTTCTGCCTGACTGCAGAGGCCTTGACAAACCTGAGTGATTTCCCTCCTGTCCCCCAGCCCTTGCTGGCCCCAGGGCTGATGGCATTTGTGCTCACTCAGCTCCATCTCCCCACAGCAGCACCATGGGGTGCTGACACCTGCTCTGTGCAATGCAAACAGGGGCTCCTGAGCCAGTGCTGCCGTGTCTGTGCCTGCAAGGATGGGGCACCTGTGTGAGCTGGGGGAGAGGCCAGGGCTGCAGAGGGGGGATGTTGTTGGCAGGTGCATGAGGACGCTCTGGGACGCTGCCCTGGGGTGTCCAGTGCAGTGGGGATGGATCAGCCCCTGCTCTGCTGCTCCTTGCCAGGGTCTCCCCCTTGCAGGGACCTTGCAGAGCACCAGCCATGCTGTTTGCCCCCAGCCTGCCCACGGCCAGCCTGGGGCTGCTCACGGGGGTTTTCTCTGCTCAGCATTGGCCTGGCCAAGTGTTCTGGAGAGAGCCTGGCCAAGGAGCCTGGAGCCCCCAGGCCCTGCCCTGAGGTGTCAGCGCTGCCCCAGCAGTGCCCATGGCCTGTCCCTGCTGCAGCCCCGGCACTGCCACCCCCAGGGCTGTGACCGGCCCCGAGAGCACTCAGGCCCTGCAGCAACACGAGGGGCAGGAGGGCAGCGGGGCAGTGGCACGGGAGCAGCACTGGCAAAACCAAGTGCTGCTGCTGCTGCTGGGCACAGCTGTTGTGCCAGCACTGATCTGCCCCAGCTCTGCACACAGACATTGCTGCTGCAGCTCCAGAGAAGTCATCAGTCGCCCACACTGCTGCCTTGAGCTCCTGGTTCCTCAGGTTGTAGATGGGGGTTTAGGGTTGGAGGCACCACCGAGTACAGAACTGACAGGGGCCAGATCCAGGGATGGGAAGGACATGGACGGAGGCTTCAGGTAGGCAAACACTGCTGTGCTGACAAATAAGGAGACAACAGCCAGGTGAGGAAGGCAGGTGGAAAAGGCTTTGTGCCGTCCCTTCTCAGAGGGGATCCTCAGCACAACCCTGAAAATCTGCACATAGGAGAAAACAATGAACACAAAACAACCAAAGTTAAACAGACACTAAGAGCAAGAAGCCAAAGTTCCCTGAGGTTGGAGTGTGAGCAGGAGAGTTTGAGGACTGGGGGATTTCACAGAAGAACTGGCCCAGGGCATTGCCATGGCACAGGGGCAGGGAAAATGTATTGGCTGTGTGCAGCAGTGAATAGAGAAAGCCACTGGCCCAGGCAGCTGCTGCCATGTGGGCACAAGCTCTGCTGCCCAGGAGGGTCCCGTAGTGCAGGGGTTTGCAGATGGACACATAGCGGTCGTAGCACATGATGGTCAGGAGGCATAACTCTACTGAGATGAAGAATAGAAAGAAAAAAGCCTGTGCAGCACATCCTGAGTAGGAGATGTTCCTGGTGTCCCAGAGGGAATTGTGCATGGCTTTGGGCACAGTGGTGCAGATGCAGCCCAGGTCAGTGAGGGCCAGGTTGAGCAGGAAGAAGAACATGGGGGTGTGCAGGTGGTGGCCGCAGGCTACGGCGCTGATGATGAGGCCGTTGGCCAGGAGGGCAGCCAGGGAGATGCCCAGGAAGAGGCAGAAGTGCAGGAGCTGCAGCTGCCGCGTGTGTGCCAATGGCAGCAGGAGGAAGTGGCTGATGGAGCTGCTGTTGGACGTCTGCAGTGTCTTGGCATAGGGATCTGTAAGAGAAATAACCATATTATCCTGCGGTATAGAGGGGACTTTAAATAGCCCAGTCCAGCTTGGTGGCACTTTCCTCCCACTGCCTGCCCAGGGCTCTGCTGCCTGGAGCTGTCCCTGCCAGCAGCTGCTTCCCTGTGTCCAGGACTGGGCCCTGCCAGTGCTGCCCGAGCCCAGCCCAGCCCTGGGGGCTCAGCTCTGCCCTGCAGACCCCTCCTAGCACAGGACACTTACCAGGATCAGCTCTGTCTCTGCAGGCTCTGATGGTAACAGCACAGCAACCCTGAGGAGGCTGGAAAAGTGACACTGATGCTGCCTGTAAAGGGGCACTGATTTCTGTCACTACCTGGTTAATTCAGACATCTGAGAATGTGGGGTTTTTTTTTCTCAACCTGAACTGAGAGATGAATATCATTGTGCAATTTCCCATCAAAGCAGCCTTGAGCAGTAGATTAAAAAATCAGGATTTCCCCTTTTATGCAGCTGCTCCCTTGCTCTGTTCCCTGTATAATCTACTTGGAAATGTTCTGGAGTTAAAAGTCATGCTGGGTGCAGCCCTGAACAATGCAGCATCCTCACCACACAAGGAGAACACTTCCAAGCCTTATCAGCTGTTTCCTTCCACCCAGACCTTGTCCCCCAGTGCTGTGAGCAGCTCCCAGGGCTGGCTGAGAGCTGTCCCTGGCAGGCAGCAGAGTCCCTGCCCCAGCACAGCACCCTGGGCTGCAGGATAGCCCTGGGCACCCCTGGCTGCTCTACACAAGAGAGAATCAGAGAATGTACTCACAGAGTCTGTAGGCATTGGGATGTTCCAGCTTTAGGAGATCACTGCAGGAGCTGCAGCTGCATTGTCCTGCAGTCAGAGGCTTCCTGTGTAAAGGGCTGGGAGTGATTCTGCACCAGCCACTTCTGAGCATCTTCCCAGTCCTGACTGATTGAAACTCTCTGTGCCTCTGTGCTTTGCCCTGGGTGGCTGCAGGCAGAGCACCAGCCCTGCTGGGCTGGGAGGAGAGCTGTTCATCAAGAGAAATGTGCTTTTGAATGTCTTCTTGGTTTCCAAGGGCTCCTTCTGTTCCAGGAGCCCAGCCCAGCTGAGCAGCACAGACAGAGCACAAGGACTTTAATGACCCTCTTGGGGCTTTGGTGTTGTTTGCATCAGACTCAGTCCCTCAGAGTGTGCTCAAAAACTTCTCAAGAAGTCAAGTGAGATTTAAGTCCTAAGTTTCTTGAAGTTGTAATGAGTACCACTGAGGGAAATGATTGAGCAAGTATCCCCAGCTTCCAGCTGGAGCAGAACACTGGTGGCACTGATGACAGGTGGGAACAAACAAGGGAAATGTGTCTCTGATGCTGGGCAAACCTGGATGTGTTGAATGACGTGTCCTTGTAAGGTTAGGATTTATACCACATTGGACTGCAAGTCTGAAAAAAAATGTTGCCCACTTTAACACCAAATTAAGTGTCAAGAAGTCTTATTCTGATATTTCGGAGTTGGTGACTGCAGAGCCTCACCAAGGAGTCAACTGTTCCACTACAGAACCTCAAGGAACAAAGGGGTCTTTTGACACTGTGGGGCTGCATGGAACCAAAAATCCATTTTGACAGAGTGAGGCCACATGGAACCAATGGTCCATTGTTATACTGCAGATCCAAGGAGGCCATGTTTGCACTGTGGAACCTCCTGCAACCATGGGTGCATTGTGACACTGCAGGGCCTCACAGAACCAAGGAGTCCATTGTGACACTGCGGAACCTCATGGAACCAAGGTGACCGTGTTATACCACAGAACCTCGTGTAACAAAGGGTCCATGGTGACACTGCAGAACTGTTGCTGAGAGTAGGAAAGCTCATGGAACCAGAAGAGCATTGTGACTAAGAGACCACTGTTACACTGCAAGGCACCGTGGATCCAGGGAGCCATTGTGACACTGTGGGGACCCCATGGCACCAAAGATATCATTGTGGCATTGCTGGGCTGCATAGTCCCAAGGGGCCGGTGTGAAGCAACAGGGCTTTGTGGAACCAAGAGGTCATTGTTGCCTTACAGGGCCTCGTGCAGCCAAAGGGCTGTTGTGATCCTGCAGGGCACTGTGGATCCATGGAGACCATTGTGGGATTGCCAGGCCCCATGGAATCATGGAGACCATTGTGACACCGTGGGGCCCATGGAACCAAGGGGACATGGAAAAGGTCTGGCCAGCTTGGCCTCCCATGGACCACCTGACAGGTCCGGCTGAATTTGCAATGTCAAGGGCTATGTCTCATCAGCCCCTGGAGTACTTGGGCTCTGGGCTTTCCTTCTTATGGAAAAGAACTGTCTGTCTTTCCTGGTCCCATGGTTGAAATTGGTACCGCCCCTAAAAAATTCCCGATATGCAAGGGTTTCTCTCAGACAAAAGCTACCATGAAAACCAGGTATGGCTGGCCTTAGCCTCTGGTGGTCATCTCTCACCTGCCCCTGAAATATTGAGTCTCTGTTCCTTACTTCCTATGGAAAAAACCTGGCTTTCTCATCCAGGCCCAATGGCCAAAATGAGGATTTGGATTCCCAAATTCTATCTATCCAAGTATTGCTCCCAGACAAGAGTAGCCAGAACAGAGAGGTCTGACAGGTCTTGTTCCTTCGGTGATTTTCTTAGACTATGAGCTGAATGTTATCAATTGCAAATAACTTGAAGAGGGCCCAGAGATCTCCCAAGGTGCGGTATGCAGGCTTCAGGCACATGACCAATATAGTGACAAAGGAGTTCTGTGCTCAGTGGAGTAGAGACTGAGGACGGTGGTGGAGAGCCATGAGAGTGTTTAAAGAGCTGTTTCAGAGACACTTTTGACATAGTGTAAAACAGCCTAAGAAAGAAAGAATTAATGCAAAGTACAGCTGGGATAATCCAGACTGGATGCAAGAAGAGAGGAATTTCCCTCCCAAGGCAGAACTGTGGTGCAAGACATCCCCCAGAAAAAATCTTGAGCAGCCCAAAGCTTTGTGTGCCCATGTTCTTCTTCCTGCTCAACCTGGCCCTCACTGACCTGGGCTCCATTTGCACCACTGTCCCCAAAGTCATGCACAGTTTCCTCTATGACGCCAGGATCATCTCCTATACAGGATGTGCTGGTCAGGTTTTCTTCTTTATGTTCTTCATTGGAGCAGATTACAACTTCCTGACCATCATGTGCTACGACCGCTACGTGCCCATCTGCAAACCCCTGCACTATGGGACCCTCCTGGGCAGCAGAGCTTGTGCCCACATGGCAGCAGCTGCCTGGGCCAGTGGCTTTCTCAATGCTCTGCTGCACATGGCCAATACATTTTCCCTGTTCCTGTGCCATGGCAATGGCATGGGCCAGTTCTTCTGTGAAATCCCACACATCCTCAAGCTCTCCTGCTCACATTCAAACTTCAGGGAATTTGGGCTTCTTGCTTTTAGTGCCTGTTTAGCACTTGGTTGTTTTATGTTCGTGATTTTCTCCTATGTGCAGATCTTCAGGGCTGTGCTGAGGATCCCCTCTGAGCAGGGACGGCACAAAGCCTTTTCCACCAGCCTCCCTCACCTGACTGTGCTCTCGTTATTTCTCAGCAGTGGCATATTTGCCTACCTGAAACCTCTCTCCTTCTCTTCCCCATCTCTGGATCTTTCACTGTCAGTTCTGTACTCGGTAGTTCCTCCAGCCCTGAACCCCCTGTCACGGTCCGCTCACCCGAGCGGGGATCGTGAGGGGTTCTTTTAGGGATCTCAGAGTGCAAAAGACACAGCAGGGGACAAAACCAGTTTACTTTTGCAGAAATGCACTTTATTGGTGCCAAACCAAAATGCGAAAGGGGGGGAGAGAAAGAGAGAGAGAGAGAGAGAGAAAGAGGGCTTCGGGGTTATAGCTACCAAGACGGTCAGATGAATCCTCATGGAACCAGCCAATAGAAGTCTGTCATCCGGGGAGATCTCGGGGGGTCTTCGGTTGAGAAAGTCACTTTCATAGTCCTTTTCCAAAGCAAGTGGCTTCTGGCCAAAATGGTGGGGAGATTTATGGGCTGTTGTATGTGGGGACCAGTGCTCCGTGAAGGCAGGTGGGAACAGGACGTGCAGGGCATGGCGATCTCAGGGCCACCCAAAACAGTCCTTGTCATGGGACAAACACGGGGTACCTCCAAGCCTGAACAGCCCATTGTTCTTCCACCTGTGGGACGCTTTGTTGAGTAAGCACAGTCCAGCGCACTCGTGACTAGTTGCCATGAGAAACCAATTCTGGTCGAAACAATTACTTGGCACTCCTCCCATCTCTGGCCAGCGTCTCTGAACTGCAGTTTTGAGGGTCCTCTTAGGCCTCAGACGAGGCTCGTTGGGCAAAACAAACGAGAGGCTTTAGACGGACTCTCACACCCCCTCATCTACAGCCTGAAGTACAAGGAGCTCAAGGCTGCAATGTGGACACTGATGACTGGATGCTTTCAGGAAGATTAAGCTGCTGGCCAATTTCTGTAAATCACTTGTAATAAAAGTCATATTTGATACTTCTTGTTGGTTTGCTTCTGAGATTCTTCACCTTTTTTTCATATTGTCCGCAAAGAAATGTCATTGTTTCTGCCCTTTCACATTTGATTTCTCCCCAACTTCCCTGTGACCCACAGACTGTGTCAATGAGGGACTGCACACTTGATGGCTTTAAATAAACTAATGACATCCAAGCCATGTTTTCCACAGAGATGCCCCTTCTGTTCCCTTCCCTGGAGCTGCAGCAGCAATGTCTGTGTGCAGAGCTGGGGCAGATCAGTGCTGGCACAGCAGCTGTGCCTAGCAGTAGCAGCACTTGATGTTGCCAGTGCTACTCCCATGCCTCTGCCCCACTGCATTCCTGCCCCTCGTGTTGCTGCAGGGCCTGAGTGCTCTCGGGGCTGGGCACAGCCCTGGGGGTGGCAGTGCCGGGGCTGCAGCGGGGACAGGCCATGGGCACTGCTGGGCCAGTGCTGACGCCTCAGGGCAGGGCCTGGAGGCTCAAGCTCCTTGGCCAGGCTCTCTCCAGAACACTTGGCTAGGCCAGTGCTGAGCAGAGAAAACCCCCGTGAGCAGCCCCAGGCTGGCCGTGGGCAGGCTGGGGGCAAACAGCATGGCTGGTGCTCTGCAAGGTCCCTGCAAGGGGGAGACCCTGGCAAGGAGCAGCAGAGCAGGGGCTGATCCATCCCCACTGCGCTGGACACCCCAGGGCAGCGTCCCAGAGCGTCCTCATGCACCTGCCAACAACATCCCCCCTCTGCAGCCCTGGCCTCTCCCCCAGCTCACACAGGTGCCGCATCCTTGAGGGCACAGACACGGCAGCACTGGCTCAGGAGCCCCTGTTTGCATTGCACAGAGCAGGCGTCAGCACCGCCATGGTGCTGCTGTGGGGAGATGGAGCTGAGTGAGCACAAATGCCATCAGCCCCTGGGGCCAGCAAGGACTGGGAGATGGGAGGGAAACCACTCGGGTTTGTTGTGGCCTGTGAAGTCAGACAGAAAGTTTGTTCCCAGGAGCTGTGAGTTTCCTGTCCCACTGCAGATGTTGTTTCTAAGAGCCAGGGCTGCCTGGCAGCTACCCCCAAATTGCCCTGAGCACTTACTTTCTTTCATCTTTGCTTTCTTTACTTTTACTGGTCCAGATTTTTCTATTTTGCCCATCCCCTGTAACATCTCCTGCAAACAGCCCCACCCTGTTTGTCCTTTCCACACTGGCCCCAATCCCCATTTCAGTTCCTGAGTTGGCACCATGGGAACATCCCTTGGGGAGCAGGATCATCCCACGAGTGCTTCAGAAATTGTCTGCAGGGTCCTGCAGTGCCTCGTGCTGCTCCCTTGCCAGAGGCACCACAGGCCAGGGGGGCACATCTGGGCTGCTGTGTCTTGGTGTGGGGCTCCCTGTTCTGGGCAGTGAGGAGGGGCTGGAGAGGCTCTGCAGGACTGACAGGATGGGCTTTGGGGCCTGTGTGGAGAAGCTGAGGGAGCTGGGCTGCTGCACCTTCTGAAGAGAAGGCCCAGGGCTCATCCTGCAACTGCTCCAGGAGCTTTCCTTGGGAGTGGAAGCATTGCAAAAAATTCAGTAAAATAAAAAACTCCTTAACACCAATGTAGCATTAGAAAGCAGCATTCTTTATTTGGCTGGATGCACGGGGGGACAACTTTTTCCAGAGCTGTGCATAGTGAGTGCATAAAAGTTTCTGTTTATATTCTGTATTTTGCATACGTATTAATTGATTGTCCTGGACTAAACACACCAATGATAATCATTTCCCCAAAATCATTAACATATTCCCACTCCTCTCCCCTTTACCTATGCGTTCTTCTGTCCTGGGGGTCTCTCTGGTGGTCCCTGGTGGTCGTGGACCCCAATGTTGCAGTCAGCCTGGCTGAGCTGACAGGACACTGAGGCTGGTGAACTTCCAGTTCCCCTTCTTACACAACGGGCATTGTGCAGTTTGCAGAGGCCAATGGTTTTGGAGAACAAGCCTTGTGTTAGCTCAGCTGGGGTGGGGAATTTATCATCGGGTAACATGAGGTGACAGAGCAGGCTATGACATCACAGAGTGGGTTATGTGAGGTCATTGAGCATCACAGGCTGTCTCTGTGACATCATAAAGCTGACTGTGACATCACAGGGCAGAGGTCTGACATCACAGGGGCTATGTGACATCACAGCCGGGCTGTGTGAGGTCACTGGGTTGGTCACTCTGGTCCAGCCCCCCCTCACAGTTTCCCCAGACAAGTCCAATGCTGTTCATGCCCAGCACGGTCCCCTGCCCCTCTGTATCCCCCTGCTCCACCTGGAGCCACAGCCTCTCCCAAGGATGTTCCACAAATCAACCCCCTGAGCCTGACACACGGACAAGGGGCCAGGGCTGCATGACCAGGACATCAACGACGTGGATGATCCAGTTCACTGGGGCCTGGTTTGGGTTCCCCAGGGCAGGAAAGATGTCTGGCAGCTGGAGCAGGGTGAGGGAAGGGCCTCAAAAGGTGGGGCTGGAGCCCTCCGGCTGTGAGGAGAGGCTGAGGGAGCTGGGCTTGTCCAGCCTGGAGCAGGGAAGGCTGAGGGGCTCCTTATCCCAGCAGGGACAGGAGGAGATAAAATGAGTCAGGCTGCTTTCAGCATTTCTTCAACATCAAAATCACATGATTCCCCCCTTCTCCATCCACCACAGACAATTTTGCAAATTGGGCATTTTTCAACCTGCTTTAAGCGCACTCCAGTCAGAGTATCCTTGTAAAACACCTTAATTGCATTTACACGAGTAACAGAATAATCTTTGTCAAAAATTGTTTCTGTACACAAATCCCTTTTGACTGGTGGATATGTCAGATGCTGCTGGGACATCTCACATTGCTGAGGGAGGAGTTTTGCATGTTTTTTTAATTGCATCATGTTTACATTTTTGTTATTTTTATGTTTGCCATGAAGAGACATTTTCTGTGCCTCTGTGCCTCAGCAGTTCCTGACCCCCACAGGACACAAACCTGATGAGTTGTGGTTCCCACTGCAGTGGTGGCACTTGCACCTCCCTCCATCCCCACAGCAGAGCTCCCTTGTCCCAGAAAGTGCCTGGCCATGCTGGGATGAAGGAAACAGGACAGGCTGTGGCGATCAGGGTCAGGGCACAGCCAGGGATTTGGAGTGGTTGTGAGCCCAGGGCAGGAGCCGGCCCTTGGCCTTGGTGAAGCTCATCCAATTGTCCTGGGCCCATGGCTGCAGCCTGTGCAGAACCCTCTGCAGAGCTTCCTGCCCTGCAGCACAGCCACACTCCCAGCCAGCTTGGGCTCACCTGGACACTGACTGAGGGTGCCCTCCACGGCCTTGTCCAGATCAGCAATAGAGAGATTGAACTGCCCTGGCCCCAATCCTGTGCTCTGGGGAGACTCCTGGATTGGGCTCCATTGTCCAGCACTCCTTGGGCTGGACTTCTGTTTTTTATGGAGCTGTGCCTTTCTTTGGTTTTGTTTGCTGACAATGAATGAACATCCCTCTGTGTCTCAGGCAGCTCCTTCTCCAAGAAAAGCAGGTGGGAGTTGGGGCCAAGGAGCTGAAAGCTGCAGGGAGAGGCTGGAGTGGAGGAAGCTCAGATTTGCAGAAGGCTGCTCTGAGTCCTGGGGGTTGGATGAAGGAATTGGTGGGGTGGGGGTAGGGACAAAGTCTGATTGATTGTCACACATAAAGGGTTTTTATTTTCATATCTGTTCAGACTGCATTAGGAGGTGCTCAGGATCAATATCAACTGGAGATTGTTGGTATCAATCTATAAATAGGAAAACAAAACTAAACAGGATTAATAAAACCTCTGTATTTTTTTTTAATATAGTGTATTCTCTCTGAATACACTTCTGAAATCTGTATAATTAACCATAGAAAAATTAAAGACTTGAAATTATTCCCAGGGGTTTGTCTTGTTCAGGTGTTTGGAAATTTTAATGAGCCTTTGTCACTGAATTTCTGAACTGAAGAGCTGAAGACTGAGCAAGCCTCTGGAGCACTAAAATTCATCAGGGAACCTCCATGCTGCTGAGCATCCATCCTCACCAGAACAGGAATTAATAGATTCCAGGAGTTTCCAGGATGCTTAAGAGCTGTGAGCTCACTGATGCAGAAAGGAAACTCTCTTACCAATTAAAGTTAGAAAGTGGTATGTTTATTACAATGGCAGGCACACCCGAGAGAAATCTCTCACAAGGATGTGCAAAGTACACAGGGCTCTTTTCTTCTTTTATCCACAAAAGTCTTACATATTCATATCATTACCCAGTACACCTGTACATATGCATTACCAAATCCCCCCTAGCCCCGCTTTGTATTACAATTAGCTCAAAGCCATTTTACTCTTGGGCAGTTCCTTCCTTCAAATGGGTCGTTGGGTGTTTGAAATGGGTCAGTGGTCTCCTAATGATGAAGTCAGGGAGTCTTCCTCACCTTCAACTTTTCACCTTTGTCTTGTTGGCAGGCTCTCTGGCCCTTTGGCCACAGTTCAAGGTCCCAGCCTGGTTCTGGCTGGATTTGGGGTCCAGGTGCAGTTATGGTCTCTTCACTATAACAATATCCCAACTGTCTGTCTTGACACAACAAAGTCAAGCAAGTGATTTATTGTCTTGGCTCTACTGGCTCAGCCACTTTCTACACTCCTTCTACTCTAATCATTATATGTATAGCTTCTATCCCTCAGCTAAGCTCTTAACCCTTTGATTGTTGCTCCCCTACTCTTTCCCATGCCTCCAAATCAATAGCAGAAACTAGTACTTTAACTACCACACTGCGAGCCCTGAGTCCTATTGCCTCTTGTAAATGTCCTTGTATGTTTTGTTTTGTTTGTTTTCTGGTCCAGCATGCTATAGGACTATTTGGGGAAAATCCTCATGTTCACTATTTTCATGCTGCAATCTCTCTGCCACTCGGGATGATTCTTGAGAGAGAAGCTTATATCTGCCTATGTCACCTCCTCCCATTTCTGTTCTCTCCTGCAATAAAATCTCTCATAGATCTAAAGTTTCAGCTGGTGGCCATCTGAGACCTTCTCCCAGCTTATAAAGGGGCCATCATTGCATGCAAAATTCGATCAAACTTCACTTATTTTCAGTGTCCCCATCTCCTACTAACTCTTTCCAGTGTGTTAAAACATAGCCTGAAAGTCTAGCCTTAGAAATCTCCTTGCTTTGACTAGTACCCATTATCTCCTTCTTGTGTTACCCTGCTTTCACCCAAATTTCTCTTCACACAGCCTCACTGTCCTTTCCCAATCTTCCCCCCCGCCACACACACACCCAAGTTGCAGGTACTAAATGTGATTTTCCACACACAAACTTTAGAATTATTAGGTTCAAAATCAGCTTGTTATGATGCCTTGATTTACACTGAGGGCATAGCTTTTACCATCTCTCAGAGAAACAATACTAACATTTTTCACAAGTCCTGCACTGTAAAAGTAACCACACAGGGTGCCATCCTCTAGAAGCCCCAAAAGCCTCATAACACCCACACAGGCAAGCTATTCCACTTCTCCTCTCTTGAATGACCAGACTGTCTTATGCAGGCTGTTCCCAGTCCAAAGCTACCAATCTACCTGCTGAGGTTCTATATATTCCTTCCAGATGAACCTTATAATTTCCTCTTTCTATCCAATAGTTCACTGGATGCACAAATTCCCAATGATCCAATCCAAACCACTGAGGGAGGTGGATTCCTTCTATTCTTCTAGCCATGATTTAAAATATCAAACCACCACAATATAACTCTGACAGTCCATAAACACAACCCCCTTATATTTTAAATTCCCAAGGGTCAGGAACACTGCAGGATGGAAGCTCCTTTAATTTGTCTTGCCAAACTCACACTGTTCTTTCATCGTCTCTCAGCTGAGGGTAGTTCCCAGTCAAAAGCCAAATAAGAACTAGTTTGGCTTGAGTATACTCCTCCCAAAAATACCCCATTTATTCTACCATCCTCTCACCTTACAGTGGTCCAGTCCCCTTCTGTATTCAAAACTCTCCTGGCTCAAGCTGAAACCACCTAGAAATAGCCTGGCTAGACGGCCGGGCTCCTTCAGCTTGGGCTCGAGCTTCAACAGCCACTCCTATCAGCAAATTACAACAGCACAGCCAACAACACAGCCCGAGTAACAGCACAGGAAACAGAGCAAAATTACCAGTTTGCTGCAATTATAACTTTGGTCACAGGGTGGCAATCTTACTCTAAAATACACAATGACCAGCGGCGGCAGGGGACCGGTTAAGCCCGAACACCGAGTGTTACAGGGAATGCCGTCCCCTGTAAAAAGGAATTCCCCACGAACAGCCTGAATCCAAAAGTCAAAATCACTACAGGGAAGGGTAACTCTTCATTAAGGGTCAAAGTATTCGCCTCTTTTCAACACAGCACACAGCATGAGGCAACTTTAAACAGTCATCCCAATCACTTCACCCTTCTCCAGCTGTTCCAGTCACCCAAAAATGAAAACTCAGATCCATGCTCCCACTTCCCTCGTACTAAGTATGTCTCACCAATCTCACACACAGTTACTCACACAGTCGGAACACAGTCAAAATAACAGCTATTAAAATAGCAACAACAAAAATAGCAGCAATAAACAAGGATTTGTCCAGTTCAGCCCCAGAACTGCTAATGGGTCCCCTGACAGAACAAACCCTTTCACTGGCGACTATACCCTCCTGATGCTTGCAAGCAAAATTGCACAGGCTTGTGCTGAGCGCAGAACGTCTTCAGTGACTTATCAGCAGCCTTTTAGCCACATGTATGTCTTACAGGCTGCACCACATAATTTTAAACATATAGTTTTGTCTGCAGTTCAGCAACAGGTCTTGTCTGTCCCCACAATGAGCAGCTGGGGAGCGAAGGTCCCTCCAGGAAGGTCCTACTGGCGCCAGAGAAATCCACAGGCAAAATCTTGCAACCAAGGAGAGGAGTCCTGCCGTGGTCACCAAAATGATGCAGAAACAAAAACTCACTAACCAGTTAAAGTTAGAAAGTGGTATGTTTATTGTGATGCCGGGCACACCAGGAAGAAATCTCCCACAGGGATGTGCAAAGAACACAGGGCTCCTGCCTTCTTTTATCCACAGAAATCTTACATATTCATGTAATTCTATTACATATGCATTGTACATATTGCATATTACATATACATATGCATTACCTAATCCTGCCTAGCCCAGCTTTGCATAAAAATTAGCTCAAAGTCCTTTTACACTTGCACAGTTCCTTCCTCCAAATGGGTCAGTGGATGTTTGAAATGGATCAGTGGTCTCCTAATGATGAAGTCAGGAAACCTTCCTCATCTTCAACTTTTCACTTGTCTCTTGTTGCTAAGTTCTTGGGCCCATTGGCCATAGTTCAAGCTCCCAACCTGGTTCTGGCTGGTTTCGGGGTCCAGGTGCAGTTATGGTTTCTTCACTTTAACAATACCCCAACCACCCATCCTGACACAACAAAGCCATGCAAGTGATTTATCATCTTAACTCTTCTGGTTCAGCTACTAATAATTAACTTTCTACATTGCTTCTACCCTGATCATTATATGTATAATTTCCATTCCGTAGCTAAGCACTTACCCTTTGATTTTTGTTTCACAAAGATGATTCTGTGATAGAAACAAAAACAATCAAGTTGTTGTATCAGGATTCTGTGGCTAGAGTGTGCTTAAAACAGCTTGAAAAACCCCTATTTGCAAAGTTTTCAGTGGTGGATGGAGAAAGGGAGGTCATGCTGCTTTTGATATGGAGAAATGCTGAAACCAGTCTGACTAATTTATACTCTTCCTGTCCTTTCTGGGATGAGGAGCCCCTCAGTCTTCCCTGCTCCGAGCTGGACAAGCCCAGCTCCCTCAGCCTCTCCTCACAGCCAAAGGGTTCCAGCCCCACCTTGGAGGCCCTTCCCTCACCCTGCTCCAGACATTTTTGCTGCCCTGGGGAACCCAAACCAGGCCCCAGTGACCTGGATAATCCATGTCATTGATGTTCTGGTCACACAGCCCTGGCCCCTTGTCCCCATGTCAGGCTCTGGGGGTTGATTTATGTCATCCTTGTGGCCCAGGTGGACTGGGGGAAACCCAGGGGGACAGGGGACCCTGCTGGGCATGAACAGATTTGGACTTCTATGAGGAAATTGTGAGGGGAAGCTGGGGCAGAGTGATCAGCCAGAGTCACCTCCCGCAGGCTGAACTGGAGGCACTGCAGGTCAAGGACCTTTTTGTGTCACTCTGTGTCTGGAATGCTCAGCAGATGCTGAGCTCGGGCAGTTCCTGCATCCCCAGGGCCAGCCCCGCTGCCCAGCACAGCAGCAGAGAGTTGGCCCTGGGGCTCCTCAGGCAGCTGCTGCTGCCCCAGGGACAGGGCAGCCTCTTGCCAGGGCTCCTCTGCACCCCAGGGGCTCCTGCTCTGCTCCTGGCACATGCCAGCTGCCCACAGAGCCTGTGCCAGGGGAACACGTCTGTGCTGGCCTGAGCAGCCATTGCTGCAGCCTCTGCCCTGCTCCCAGAGCCCCGAGCTGGGGCTGCTGCTCTGCAGAGCACGAGGGCTGTGCTGCCCCAGCCCTGGGCTGCCTCTGCTGGGCTCTGCTGCTCAGCCTGGGACACAGAGGCAGCTGATGGTGCTCCCTGCACTGACCCCCTCCCACCCAGGCTCTGCTGGGGCCATGCAGGGGCTCAGAGGTGCCTGCCTTGTTCCAGGGCTGCCAGATGGCCTTGGGGCTGCCCTGCATCCTCCTGGGGGAGGTCCCTGAGGCTCAGAGCAGTCAGTGCCCAGACTCCTTTCCCTGTGCCTGCTGTGTCCCTGGGGCTGCTGAGCTCTCCTTTGCCTGTTTGTTTCCAGATGAGGAACTGTTGGCACCTGGTGGGTTAATGCAATGCTCACTCTTCAAAACTCCCAAGCCTATAAAAAACTCTCACTGCTTCTTCTGTAGGAACATGTTAAACATGCTAAAGGAAGAAGAATGGGAGAGTAAGCAGTCCTCAAGTGTCACAATGGTCTCCATAAGAAGGAAACAACTGAGCCCTGGTGTTGCAGGGGCACATGAGGGGCAGTCACCAGCTACCAAGGCCAGCCAGACTTGACTGTATTGGCAGATTTTGTCTGTGAACAATCTCCAGACACATGGAATTTTAGAGGCAGAATCCCAATTTCAGGCATAAACATCTAGAGGAGAAGGATGATTCTTTCCCATCGGAAGGAAAGCACAGAGCCCAAGAGTTTCAAAGGCCGAAGAGGAAAGAAGTGGCTCCTGGGAGGCCAAGCCCGCCAGACTTGTTTGTCCTGGCAGGAATCCTTGGATCCCCAGATATTGGGATGCAGAATCCCAGTTTTGACTGTGGGCACCTTGACAAGAAGGACAGTTCTTTTCCATTGGAAGGAAAGCACTGAGTTTGAGTGTTCCAGAAGCAGGTGAGAGGCAGTCCCAAGAGGCCAAGGGCAGCCAGACCTCTCAGTGCTGGCAGTTTTCACTTGCGAACAATCCTTGGATACAGGGAATTTTGGAGGTAGAATCTCAGTTTTAGCTGTGGGCACCTGATCACGAAGGAGAGTTCTTTTCATTAGGAAGGAAAGCACAGAGCCCCAGTGTTTCAAAGGCAGATGAGAGCCAGCCCCCAGGAAGTAAAGGACAGCCAGATTGTCAGTTATGGCAGTTTTCGTGTGGGAGCTGTCTTTGGATATAGGGAATTCTGGAGATGGATTCCCAATTTTGGCCTCGGACACCTGGACGTAAAAGGGGTTTTTTCCTATAGCAAAGAAAAGCACATGGTCCCAGTATTTCAAAGGCAGATGAGAGGTGGCCCTGGGTGGCCAAACCAGTGAGAGCTGTTTGTCCTGGCAGATTTCATTTGAAACAATCTTTGCATATAAGAAATTTGCAGAAGGAATCCCAATTTTGGGCATGAGCACCTGGAGGAGAAGGACAGATCTTTCCCACAGGAAGAAAAGCATAGAGCCCCAGTGCATCCGGGGCAGATAGCAGCAGACCCTTGACATGCCAGGTCAGTCAGACCTGTCAGGTGACCCACAGAGGCCCAGCCAGCCAGACCGTTCCATGTTCCCTTGTTCCATGGCCTCACAGTGTCACAATG
>JAREIS010001395.1:0-22857 GCA_030060385.1 Muscicapa striata striata
CCCTTGAAGCAGGCTGGTTTGGGGATATTTCTGGGATATTTCTGGGGTGGGTTTGGGATATTTCTGGGGTGGGTTTGGGATATTTTTGGGATATTTTTGGGGTGGGTCTGGGATATTTTTGGGGTGATTTTAGGGATATTTTTGGGGTGGGTCTGGGACACTTTTGGGGTGATTTCAGGGCTGTTTTTGGGGTTCACTCACTGTACTCAGCATCCTTGAAGCAGGCTGGTTTGGGGATATTTCTGGGATATTTTTGGGGTGGGTTTGGGATATTTCTGGGGTGGGTTTGGGATATTTCTGGGGTGATTTTAGGGATATTTTTGGGGTGGGTCTGGGACACTTTTGGGGTGATTTCAGGGCTGTTTTTGGGGTTCACTCACTGTACTCAGCATCCTTGAAGCAGGCTGGTTTGGGGATATTTCTGGGACATTTCTGGGGTGATTTTAGGGATATTTTTGGGGTGGGTCTGGGACCCTTTTAGGGTGATTTCAGGGCTGTTTTTGGGGTTCACTCACTGTACTCAGCATCCTTGAAGCAGGCCCCCAGGCTGTCCTGCTCGTCCAGGTCCCCTCAGCCGCTTGTCGCCAGCTCCGGGGTTGGGGGGCGCTGCCGGGACCCCCAGACCCCTGGCCCCCTGTCAACTGCCCCCCCCCCACCAGTTTGGGGGCCAGAAGTCCCGTGCCCGTGGGCAGGTTGGCCATGCTGAGCATGCCCTGGATGGCCTCACGTGTGCTGGGGGAGGCGGGCGCCTCGCTGGGGGGAGAGGGGAGAGTGGGAAAATGGGGAAAAAATGGGAAAAAGGGAAAATGGGGACATTTGAGGGGAAAAGGAAAAAAAAAAAGGGTGGAAGTGGGGGAATAGGGAAAATTTGGGGGAAAAAAATGGGAAAAAAAGGGGAAAAAGGGGGGAAAAAAGGGGGGGGAAGGGGGAAAAAAGGGGGAAAAAAAGGGGGAAAAAAGGGGGAAAGGGGGGAAAAAAGGGGAAAAAAGGGGGAAAAGGGGGAAAAGAGGAATGGAAGGAGGAAAAAGGAGGGAAAAAGGGTGGAAAAAAGTGGGGGAAAAAAGGGGGGAAAAAAGGGGGGAAAAGGGGGGAAAAAAGAGGAATAAAGGAGGGAAAAAAGGAGGGAAAAAAGGGTGGAAAAAAAGGGGGGAAAAAAGGGGGGAAAAGGGGGAAAAAGGGGGAAAAAAGAGGAATAAAGGAGGGAAAAAGAAGGGAAAAAAAGGAGGGAAAAAGGGGGGAAAAGGGGGAAAAAGGGGGGAAGGAGGGAAAAAGGGGGGAAAAGGAGGAAAAAAGGAGAGAAAAAAGGGGGGAAAAGGGGGGAAAAAAGGGGGGAAAAAGGGGGAGAAAAAAAGGGGGGAAAAGGAGGTAAAAAGGAGGGAAAGGAGGGAAAAAGGGGGGAGAAAGGGGGGGAAAGGGGGGGGAAAAAAGGGGGGAAAGGGGGAAAAGGGGGGGGAAGGGGGAAGGGGGGAAAGGAGGAATAAAGGGGGAAAAAGGAGGGGAAAAGGAGAGAAAAAGGGAAGCCTCCTCGTCCGTGGTGTAATCCTCCTGGGGGAACATGCCAAAACCATCCCAAAATCATCCTCAAAACATCCCAAAATTACCCCAGAAACCATCCCAAAAATATCCCAAAATTACCCCAGAAACCATCCCAAAAACCATCCCAAAATCTCCCAAAAATCATCCCAGTCCATGGTGTGACCCTCCTGGGGGGAACATCCCATCATTAGCCCCAAAATATCCCAAAAACCATCCCAAAATCATCCTCAAAATATCCCAAAATTACCCCAGAAACCATCCCAAAATATCCCAAAATTACCCCAGAAATCACCCCCAAAAATATCCCAAAATATCCCAAAAATCATCCCAGTCCGTGGTGTAATCCTCCTGGGGGGAACATCCCATCATTAGCCCCAAATTATCCTCAAAACCATCCCAAAATCATCCTCAAAATATCCCAAAATTACCCCAGAAACCATCCTCAAAATATCCCAAAAACCATCCCAAAATCATCCTCAAAATATCCCAAAATTACCCCAGAAACCATCCTCAAAATATCCCAAAATTACCCCAGAAATCACCCCCAAAAATATCCCAAAATATCCCAAAAATCATCCCAGTCCGTGGTGTAATCCTCCTGGGGGAACATCCCATCATTAGCCCCAAATTAGCCTAAAAACCATCCCAAAAATATCTCAAAATATCCCAAAAACCGTATCAAAAACCATCCCAAAAACCATCCCAAAACTATCCCAAAATATCCCAAAATTACCCCAAAAATCACCGCAAAAATATCCCAAAAATCATATCAAAAACCATTACAAAATCATCCTAAAAACCATCCCAAAAATATCCCAAAATATCCCAAAATTACCCCAGGAACCATCCCAAAAATATCCCCAAATTACCCCAAAAATCACCCCCCAAAAGATCCCAAAATATCCCAAAAACCATTTCAAAAACCACCCCAAAATCATCCTAAAAACCATCCCAAAAACCATCCCAAAATCATCCTACAAATATCCCAAAAATCATCCCAGTCCATGGTGTGACCCTCCTGAGGGGAACATCCCATCATTAGCCCCAAATTAGCCCAAATTAGCCTAAAAACCACCCCAAAAATAGCCCAAAATTACCCCAAAAACCATCCCAAAATCATCCTCAAAATATCCCTAAATTACCCCAGAAATCACCCCCAAAAATATCTCAAAATATCCCAAAAACCATCCCAAAATCATCCTACAAATATCCCAAAAATCATCCCAGTCCGTGGTGTAATCCTCCTGGGGGGAACATGCCATCATTAGCCCCAAATTATCCTCAAAACCATCCCAAAATCATCCTCAAAATATCCCAAAATTACCCCAGAAACCATCCCAAAAATATCCCAAAAACCATCCCAAAATCATCCTCAAAATATCCCAAAATTACCCTAGAAACCATCCCAAAATCATCCTCAAAATATCCCAAAATTACCCCAGAAACCATCCCAAAATATCCCAAAATTACCCCAAAAACCATATCAAAAACCATCCCAAAATCATCCTACAAATATCCCAGAAATCATCCCAGTCTGTGGTGTGACTCTCCTGGGGGAAACATGCCATCATTAGCCCCAAATTAGCCCAAATTAGCCTAAAAACCATCCCAAAATCATCCTCAAAATATCCCGAAATTACCCCAAAAACCATCCCAAAATCATCCTCAAAATATCCCAAAATTGCCCCAGAAACCATCCCAAAAATATCCCAAAATATCCCAAAAACCATCCCAAAATCATCCTCAAAATATCCCAAAATATCCCAAAAACCATCCCAAAATCATCCTCAAAATATCCCGAAATTACCCCAGAAACCATCCCAAAAAAATCCCAAAAACCATCCCAAAATCATCCTACAAATATCCCAAAAATCATCCCAGTCCGTGGTGTGACCCTCCTGGGGGGAACATCCCATCATTAGCCCCAAATTATCCTCAAAACCATCCCAAAATCATCCTCAAAATATCCCAAAATTACCCCAGAAACCATCCTCAAAATATCCCAAAAACCATCCCAAAATCATCCTCAAAATATCCCAAAATATCCCAAAAACCATCCCAAAATCATCCTCAAAATATCCCAGAAATCATCCCAGTCCGTGGTGTGACTCTCCTGGGGGGAACATCCCAGAATTATCCCAAATTATCCCAAAAACCACCCCAAAATCATCCTCAATATATTACTAAAATATCCCAAAAAAGTCCCAAAAATATCCCAAAAATATCCCAAAAATGTCCCAAAAATGTCCCAAAAATGTCCCAAAAATGTCCCAAAAATATCCCAAAAATATCCAAAAATTATCCAAAAATGTCCCAGAACCCATCCCAAAAAAAAATCCAAAAATATCCCAAAAACCCCCCTAAAAAATCCCAAAAATATCACAAAAGCCACCCCAAAAATATAAAAAATATATCCCAAAAACCATCCAAAAAATATCCCAAAACCATCCCAAAATTATCCCAAAAACATCCCAAAAATGCCCCAAAATTATCCCAAAAACATCCCCAAAAATATCCAAAAACATCCCAAAACCTCCCCAAAACTCCCCAAATTCCCCCAAAATCCCCTCAGGACACCCCAAAATCCCCTCAGGACACCCCAAAACCCCCCAGAGCCCCCCAAAAACCCCAAAATCCCCCTGAACTCCCCCCCCAAAGCACCCAAAACACCCCCTAAAGCCCCCCCAAAATCCCCTCAGGACACCCCAAAGCCCCCCCAAAATCCCCTCAGGACACCCCAAACCCCCCCAGAGCCCCCCAAAACCCCCAAAATCCCCCTGAACTCCCCCCCAAAGCACCCAAAACACCCCCTAGAGCCCCCCAAAATCCCCTCAGAACACCCCCAAACCCCCAAAATCCCCTCAGGACACTCCCAACCCCCAAAATCCCTTCAGGACACCCCCAAACCCCCAGAGCCCCCAAAACCCCAAAATCCCCCTGAACTCCCCCAAAGCACCCAAAACACCCCCTAGAGCCCCCAAAATCCCCTCAGGACACCCCCAAACACTCCCAAAATCCCCTCAGGACACCCCAAAACCCCCAAAATCCCTCAGGACACCCCAAACCCCCAGAGCCCCCAAAATCCCCCTGAACTCCCCCAAAGCACCCAAAACACCCCTAAACCCCCAAATCCCCTCAGGACACCCCAAAGCCCCCCAAATCCCCTCAGGACACCCCAGAACCCCCAAAAATCCCCTCAGAACACCCCAAACCCCAAAATCCCCCAGGACACTCCAAAGCCCCCAAAATCCCCTCAGGACACCCCCAAACCCCCAGAGCCCCCAAAATCCCCTGAACTCCCCCAAAGCACCCAAAACACCCCCTAAAGCCCCCAAAATCCCCTCAGGACACTCCCAACCCCCAAAATCCCTCAGGACACCCCCAAACCCCCAAAATCCCCTCAAGGACACCCCAAAGCCCCCAAAATCCCCTCAGGACACCCCCAAAACCCCAAAATCCCCTCAGGACACCCCAAAACCCCAAAATCCCCTCAGGACACCCCAAAACCCCCCAAAATCCCCTCAGGACACCCCCAAAACCCCAAAATCCCCTCAAGGACACCCCAAAGCCCCCAAAATCCCTCAGGACACCCCAAAACCCCCAAAATCCCTCAAGGACACCCCAAAACCCCCAAAATCCCCTCAGGACACCCCCAAAACCCCAAAATCCCCCCAGGACACCCCCCAAACCCCCCCAAAATCCCCTCAGGACACCCCAAAACCCCCCAAAATCCCCTCAGGACACCCCCAAAACCCCCCAAAATCCCCTCAGGACACCCCAAAACCCCCAAAATCCCCTCAAGGACACCCCAAAACCCCCCAAAATCCCCTCAAGGACACCCCAAAGCCCCCCAAAATCCCCTCAGGACACCCCCAAAACCCCCAAAATCCCCTCAAGGACACCCCAAAGCCCCCAAAATCCCTCAGGACCCCAAAACCCCAAATCCCCTCAAGGACCCCAAAACCCCAAAATCCCTCAAGGACACCCCAAACCCCCAAAACCCCTCAGGACACCCCAAAACCCCCAAAATCCCCTCAAGGACACCCAAAACCCCCAAAATCCCCTCAGGACACCCCCAAAACCCCCAAAATCCCCCAGGACACCCCAAACCCCCAAAATCCCCTCAGGACACCCCAAAACCCCCAAAATCCCCTCAGGACACCCCCAAAACCCCCAAAATCCCTTCAGGACACCCCAAACCCCCAAAATCCCCTCAGGACACCCCAAACCCCCCAGAGCCCCCAAAACCCCCAAATTCCCCCAGACCCACCTCGATGTGAAGTCGGCCTCCCTCCCCCCGCACCCGGTTGGGGTCAGAGCAGGGCTTGGCCGGGGCAGCTTCCCGGGAGCCCTGGGGACCCCAAAAACAGGTCAGGGGACCCCAAAAACAGGTCAGGGGACCCCAAAACAGGTCAGGGGACCCCAAAAATGGGTCGGGGGCCCAAAATGGGTCAGGGGACCCCAAAAAATGGGTCAGGGTACCCCAAAAATGGGTCAGGGGACCCCAAAAATGGGTCAGGGGAGCCCAAAAATAGGTCAGGGGACCCCAAAATGGGTCAGGGGACCCCAAAAATGGGTCAGGGGGGACCCCAAAATGGGTCGGGGGGACCCCAAAAATGGGTCAGGGGGGACCCCAAAATGGGTCGAGGGGACCCCAAAAATGGGTTAGGGGAGCCCAAAATGGGTCAGGGGGGCCCAAAATGGGTCAGGGGACCCCAAAAATGGGTTAGGGAGCCCAAAATGGACCAGGGGAGCCCAAAATGGGCTGGGGGACCTCAAAAATGGGTCAGGGGGACCTAAAATGGGTCAGGGGGGACCCCAAAAATGGACCGGGGGGGACTCCAAAAACGGGTCAGGGGGACCCCAAAATGGGTCAGGGGGGACCCCAAAAACAGGTCAGGGGACCCAAAAAAACGGGTCAGGGGAGCCTAAAATGGGTCAGGGGAGCCCTAAAATGGGCTGGGGGAGCCCAAAATGGGTCAGGGGAGCCCAAAATTGGGCAGGGGGACCCCAAAAGTGGGATTTGGGTTAGGGGGGACCCCAAAAATGGGTCAGGGGTACCCCAAAAATGGGTCAGGGGGACCCCCAAAAATGGGTTGGGGGGACCCCAAAAACGGGTCAGGGGGAACCGTAAATTGGGTCGGGGGGACCCCAAAATTGGGGTTGGGGTCGGGGGGGGGGACCAAAATTGGGATTGAGGGGGTACCTTGAAAATGGGATTGGGGGGGGAACCTCGAAATTGGGTAGGGGGGGACACTGAAAATGGGGGGTTTGGGGGGAACACCCCAAAAATGGGGGGTTTGAGGGGGTTGGGGCTGGTTTGGGGTCAGGTTTGGGGCGGGTTTTGGGGATTGGAGCCGATTTTGGGGTGTTTTGGGGGCTATTTTGGGGTGTTTTGGAGTGTTTTTGGGGATATCATGGGGTGTTTTTAGGGTGTTTTTGGGGCTGTTTTAGGGTGTTTTTGGGATATTTTAGGCTGTTTTGGGGGATATTTTGGGGTATTTTGGGGGATATTTTGGGGATATTTTGGAGATATTTAAAGGATATTTTGGGGTGTTTTTAGGTGTTTTTTGTGGTACCCACGGGGCAGGCAGCACCGGTGTTTTTAGAGGATATTTTGGGGTGTTTCTGCAGGATATTTTGGGGTGTTTTTGGGGATATTTTGGGCTGTTTTGGGGGATATTTTGGGCTGTTTTGGGGGATATTTTGGGCTGTTTTTGGAGGCTATTTTGGGGATATTTTGTGGCTATTTGGGGCTGTTTTTGGGGTGCTTTGGGCTGTTTTTGGGGTGTTTTGGGGCTGTTTTTGGGGTGTTTGGGGCTGTTTTTGGAGGTTATTTTGGGCTGGTTTTGTGGCTATTTGGGGCTGTTTTTGGGGTGTTTGGGGCTGTTTTTGGGGTGTTTTGGGGCTGTTTTTGGGGTGTTTGGGGCTGTTTTTGTGGCTATTTGGGGCTGTTTTTGGAGGTTATTTTGGGCTGTTTTTGTGGCTATTTGGGGCTGTTTTGGGGGTGTTTGGGGCTGTTTTTGGGGTGTTTGGGGCTGTTTTTGGGGTGTTTGGGGCTGTTTTTGTGGCTATTTGGGGCTGTTTTTGGAGGTTATTTTGGGCTGTTTTTGGGGTGTTTGGGGCTGTTTTTGGGGTGTTTGGGGCTGTTTTTGGGGTGTCTGGGGCTGTTTTTGGGGTGTTTGGGGCTGTTTTTGGGGTGTTTTGGGCTGTTTTTGGGGTGTTTGGGGCAGTTTTTGGGGTGTTTGGGGCTGTTTTGGGGCGTTTTGGGGCTGTTTTTGTGGCTATTTGGGGCTGGTTTTGGAGGTTATTTTGGGCTGTTTTTGGGGTGTTTGGGGCTGTTTTTGTGGCTATTTGGGGCTGTTTTTGGAGGTTATTTTGGGCTGTTTTTGTGGCTATTTGGGGCTGTTTTGGGGGTGTTTGGGGCTGTTTTTGGGGTGTTTGGGGCTGTTTTTGGGGTGTTTGGGGCTGTTTTTGTGGCTATTTGGGGCTGTTTTTGGAGGTTATTTTGGGCTGTTTTTGGGGTGTTTGGGGCTGTTTTTGTGGCTATTTGGGGCTGTTTTTGGAGGTTATTTTGGGCTGTTTTTGGGGTGTTTGGGGCTGTTTTTGGGGTGTTTGGGGCTGTTTTTGGGGTGTCTGGGGCTGTTTTTGGGGTGTTTGGGGCTGTTTTTGGGGTGTTTGGGGCTGGTTTTGGGGTGTTTGGGGCTGTTTTTGGGGTGTTTGGGGGCTGTTTTTGGGGTGTTTGGGGTGTTTTGGGGTGTTTGGGGCTGTTTTTGGGGTGTTTGGGGCTGTTTTTGGGGTGTTTGGGGCAGTTTTTGGGGTGTTTTTGGGGTGTTTTGGGGCTGTTTTTGGGGTGTTTGGGGCTGTTTTTGGGGTGCTTGGGGCTGTTTTTGGGGTGCTTTGTTTGGGGCTGTTTTTGGGGTGTTTGGGGCAGTTTTTGGGGTGTTTGGGGCTGTTTTTGGGGTGTTTTGGGGCTGTTTTTGGGGTGTTTGGGGTATTTGGGGCTGTTTTTGGGGTGCTTTGGGGTGTTTTTGGGGTGTTTGGGGTGTTTTTGGGGTGTTTTTGGGGTGTTTGGGGTGCTTTGGGGTGTTTTTGGGGTGTTTGGGGTGTTTTGGGGGTGTTTTTGGGGTGTTTGGGGTGCTTTGGGGTGTTTTTGGGGTGTTTGGGGTGTTTTTGGGGTGTTTTTGGGGTGTTTGGGGTGCTTTGGGGTGTTTTTGGGGTGTTTGGGGCTGTTTTTGGGGTGTCTGGGGCAGTTTTTGGGGTGTTTGGGGTGTTTTTGGGGTGTTGTTTTTGGGGTACCCGCAGGGCAGGCGGCGCTGGGCCCCGCCATGGGGGGTCTCGTCGATCTGCAGCTCCTCCTCCGAGTCCAGGTCAGGGGGAGCTGGGGGAGCAGGGGGAGGGGCGGGGCCGGGACCCCCAGAGCCCCCCGGGGCGGCTGCGGCGGGGCCTGCGGGGGAGGGGCGTCAGGGCACCCCCAAAATCCAGCCCTGCACCCCCAAAATCCATCCTGCACCCCCAAAATCCAGCCCTGCACCCCCAAAATCCATCCCTGCACCCCAAACCCAGCCCTGAACCCCAAAATCCATCCCTGACCCCAAAAATCCACCCCTGAACCCCCAAAATCCATCCCTGAACCCCAAACTCAGCCCTGCACCCCCAAAATCCATCCTGCACCCCAAACTCAGCCCTGAATCCCAAAATCCATCCCTGAACCCCCAAAATCCAGCCCTGCATCCCCAAAATCCATCCTGGACCCCAAACTCAGCCCTGAACCCCAAAATCCATTCTGAACCCCAAAATCCATCCCTGCACCCCAAACCCAGCCCTGAACCCCAAAAATCTACCCCTGACCCCCCAAAATCCATCCTGAATCCTCTGCACCCCAAAACCCAGCCCTGACCCCCAAAATCCATCCCTGAAACCCCAAAATCCATCCTGCACCCCAAACTCAGCCCTGAACCCCAAAATCTACCCCTGACCCCCAAAATCCATCCCTGAACCCCCAAAATCCATCCTGGACACCCCCCGACCCCCCAGGCCCCACTGACCCCCAAACCAGCCCAGGCCCCCCCAATTCACCCCAAAACCACCCCAGGACCCCTCTGGGACCCCCAAATTCTCTCTGAGCCCCCCCAAATCCCCCAGGCCCCCAAATTCTCCCTGAGCCCCCAAATCCCTCCCAGCCCCCAAATCTCTCTGGGACCCCCAAAACCCCCAGCCCCCAAATCCCCCAGCCCCCCATCCCCCAGGCCTCACCGAGCCCCCCCGTTTGCCAGCAGCGTTTGGGGGTCCCCCTCAGAGTCGGGGTCCGTCTCCTCCGGGCTGGAGCTGGGGGGGTCAACCTGGGGGGGCCCCCCGAGAGTCAGGGGGGACCCCAAATCCACCCCAAACCCACCCCCATTCCCAGCGTGCCCCAGTCCCTCCCAGTGCCCCCAGTTCCCCCAATCCCTCCCCAATCCCTCCCCAGTGCCCCCAGTTCCTCCCAGTGTCCCCCCAGTCCCTCCCAGTGCCCCCAGTTCCCCCAGTCCCTCCCCAGTGCCCCCAGCCCCCAGTGCCCCCAGCCCCTCCCCAATCCCTCCCAGTGCCCCCAGTTCCTCCCCAATCCCTCCCAGTTCCTCCCAGTGCCCCCAGTCCCTCCCCAGTGCCCCCAGTCTCTCCCAGTTCCTCCCAGTGCCCCCAGTTCCTCCCATTTCTCCCAGTTGCTCCCAGTGCCCCCAGTCCCTCCCCAGTCTCTCCCAGTTCCTCCCCAGTGCCCCAGCAGTGCTCCCCAGTCTCTCCCAGTTCCTCCCCAGTGCCCCCAGTGCTCCCCAGTCTCTCCCAGCCCCTCCCCAGTGCTCCCCAGTCCCCTCCAGCCCCTCCCAGTATCCCCCAGTTCCTCCCAGCAACCCCCAGTCCATCCCAGTGCCCCCAGCCCCTCCCAGTATCCCCCAGTTCCTCCCAGTGCCCCTCAGCTCCGCCCCAGCCCCACCCCAATCCTCCCCATTTACTCCCAGTCCTTCCCAGTATCCCCCCCCAGTCCCTCCCAGTTCTCCCAGTCCCCCTCACCTCCTCCTCCTCCTCGGGGGGTCCCAGCTGGGGGCTGTTCTGGGGGGGTTTGCGGGGCCCCCCCTTTTTGGGGACCCCCCAGGGGGGCCCGAAGGGGGTCCCCGACATCCCAGTGCTCTGCTGGAACAGCTCCTGGGGGGGGCTCCAGTCACTCCCAGTATGCACCAGTATGCACCAGTATGGTCCAAACCTCCTCAGTGCCCCTCCCAGTGCCCTCCCAGTCACTCCCAGTATGGACCAGTATGGCCCAATAACCCCAAAACCTCTCCAAAATCCCTCCCAGTAACCCCCTGTCACTCCCAGTCACTCCCAGTATGGACCAGTATGGCCCAATAACCCCAAAACCTCTCCAAAATCCCTCCCAGTAACCCTCTGTCACTCCCAGTCACTCCCAGTATGGACCAGTATGGCCCAATAACCCCAAAACCTCCTCAAAACCCCTCCAAGTGCCCTCCCAGTATGGACCAGTATGGTCCAGACCTCCTCAAAATCCCTCCCAGTGCCCCCAGTCACTCCCAGTATGGACCAGTATGGCCCAAAACCTCTCCAAAATCCCTCCCAGTGCCCCCCCAGTCACTCCCAGTCCCTCCCAGTCATCCCAAAACCTCTCCCAGTGCCCCCCCAGTCACTCCCAGTGCCCCTCCATTCTCCCCAGTCCCTCCCAGTAACCCCAAACCCCCTCCCAGTCCCCCCCTAGTCTATCCCAGTCTCTCCCAGTCACTCCCAGTGCCCCCAGTGCCCCCAGTCCATCCCAGTCTCTCCCAGTCCCTCGCAGTCCCCCAGTCCATCCCAGTCTCTCCCAGTCCCCCCAGTCCATCCCAGTCTCTCCCAGTAACCCCAAAACCCCTCCCAGTCCTCCCCCCCCACTCCATCTCAGTCCATACCAGTGCCCTCCCAGTCACTCCCAGTCTCTCCCAGTCCCTCCCAGTCCATCCCAGTGCCCTCCCAGTCACTCCCAGTCCATCCCAGTCTCCCAGCCCCCAGTCCATCCCAGTGCCCTCCCAGTCACTCCCAGTCTCTCCCAGCACCCCCATTCCATCCCAGTGCCCTCCCAGTCCCCCCATTCCATCCCAGTGCCCTCCCAGTCTCTCCCAGTCCCCCATTCCATCCCAGTGCCCTCCCAGTCACTCCCAGTCCATCCCAGTCTCTCCCAGTCCCTCCCAGTCCATCCCAGTCTCTCCCAGTCCCTCCCCAGTCCATCCCAGTGCCCTCCCAGTCACTGCCTGTCCATCCCAGTCTCTCCCAGTCCCCCATTCCATCCCAGTGCCCTCCCAGTCACTCCCAGTCCATCCCAGTCTCTCCCAGTCCCTCCCCCAGTCCATCCCAGTCTCTCCCAGTCCTTCCCAGTCCATCCCAGTGCCCTCCCAGTCCATCCCAGTCCCCCATTCCATCCCAGTGCCCTCCCACTCACTCCCAGTCTCTCCCAGTCCCCCATTCCATCCCAGTGCCCTCCCAGTCCCCCAGTCTCTCCCAGTCCCCCATTCCATCCCAGTGCCCTCCCAGTCACTCCCAGTCCATCCCAGTCTCTCCCAGTCCCTCCCCAGTCACTCCCAGTCCATCCCAGTCTCTCCCGGTCCCCCCCAGTCCATCCCAGTGCCCTCCCAGTCACTCCCAGTCCATCCCAGTCTCTCCCAGTCCCCCATTCCATCCCAGTGCCCTCCCAGTCCATCCCAGTGCTCCCAGTTCACCTCAGCCAGCCGGATCTCCCTGCCCAGCTCCTTCACCAGCTGCCCGGGCCGCACGGTCTCGGGGATCTCCTGCTCGTGCTCGGCCAGGACCTGGGGGGGAAAGGGGGTTCAGCTGGGGGACCCCAAAATCCAGCCCCAAAAATGAACCCCAAAAATGAACCCCAAAAATGAACCCCAAAATGAACCCCCAAAAATGAACCCCCAAAAATGAACCCCCAAAAATGAACCCCAAAAATGAACCCCAAAAAATGAACCCCAAAAATGAACCCCCAAAAATGAACCCCCAAAATCCAGCCCCAAAAATGAACCCCCAAAAACCAGCCCCAAAATCTACCCCGAAAATGAACCCCAAAATGAACCCAAAAATGAACCCCAAAATGAACCCCCAAAATGAACCCCAAAAATGAACCCCAAAAATGAACCCCAAAACCAGCCCCAAAAATGAACCCCAAAAATTAACTTAAAAATGAACCCCAAAAAATGAACCCAAAAATGAACCCAAAAACCTCCCCCAAAACCAACCCAAAAATAAACCCCAAAAATGAACCCCAAAAATGAACCCCCAAAAAACCAACCCCAAAAAATCTCCCCAAAAATATTCCCCCAAAATCCCCCCCAGACCCCCCAAAACCCCTCGGGGCCCCCCCAAAATCCACTTGGAGCCATCCAAATCCCCCCTGAGCCCCCCCAAATGCCCCCTGAGCCCCCCCAAAACCTATCGGGGCCCCCCCAAAATCCACTTGGAACCACCCAAATCCCCCCTGAGCCTCAAATTCCACCTGAACCCCCAAATTCCCCTGAAGCCCCAAAACCCCTCGGGAACCCCCAAAATCCATTTGGAACCGCTTCAAAATCCCCCTGAGCCCCCAAAACCCCTCGAGGCCCCAAAACCCCTTGGGACCCCAAAATCCCTCAGGAACCCCCAAAACCCCTTTGGAAACTCTCCCAAATCCCCCTGAACCCCCAAAACCCCTCAGGGGCCCCCAAATTCCCCAGATCCCCCCAAAATCCCTCGGGGGAACCCCCAAAATCCACTTGGAATCACCCCAAATCCCCAGGAGCTCCCCAATCCCCCTTGAGCCCCCAAATCCCCCAGACCCCCAAATCACTCAGGAACCCCCAAAATCCATCTGGAACCACCCAAATCCTCCTGAGCCCCCAAATCCCCTTGGGACCCCCAAAATCCATTTGGAACCACCCAAATCCCCCTGAGCCCCTCCAAATTCCACCTGAACCCCCAAAACCCCTCAGGGCCCCCAAAACCCCCTGAGCCCCCAAAACCCCTCGGGACCCCAAAAATCCATTTGGAACCACCCAAATCCCCCTGAGCTCCTCCAAATCCCCCTGACCCCCAAATCCCTCAGGAACACCCCAAAATCCCTCAGGAACCCCAAAACCCCTCGGGGCCCCCAAAACCCCCTGAGCCCCCCAAAACCCTCGGGAACCCCCCAAAATCCATTTGGAACCACCCAAATCCTCCTGAGCCCCCAAACCCCCTGGGGCTCCCCCAAATCCTTGGGACCCCCAAAATCCATTTGGAACCACCCAAATCCCCCTGAGCCTCCAAATTCCACCTGAACCCCCAAAACCCCTCAGGGCCCCCAAACCCCACTGAGCCCCCAAAACCCCTCGAGGCCCCCCCAAAACCCCTCGGGACCCCCCCAAAATCCATCTGGAACCACCCAAATCCTCCCTGAGCCCCCCCAAACCCCCGGGGGCCCCCCCCAAATCTGACCTCCCTGCGTGTCCAGGCGCGGAAGGCGCCGGTGAGGGCGCGCGCCCCCAGCACCAGGTACGCCAAGGGGTGCCGGCGGTTCTCCCGCAGCCCTGCACCCCAAAACACCCCCAGACACCCCAACAACACCCCAACAACAACCCCTCAGCTGGGCTGGCAGCCACGGGGCACCCCGAAACCGCCATCCTGATACCTTGAAATCGGGATGGGGAGCAGGAAATCAATGCGGAGCCACGGGACTCCCAAAATGGGGATGGGAAATTCAGGGTACCCCAAATTTAGGATAGGAACCATAGGGGAACCCCAAAATTCCCAAATTTAGGATAGGAACTACAGGGGTACCCCAAAATTCCCAAATTTAGGATAGGAACCATAGGGGAACCCCAAAACTCCCAAATTTAGGATAGGAACTACAGGGGTACCCCAAAATTGCCAAATTTAGGATAGGAACTACAGGGGTACCCTGAAATTCCCAAATTTAGGATAGGAACCAACAAGGGTACCCCAAAATTCCCAAATTTAGGATAGGAACTACAGGGGTACCCCAAAATTCCCAAATTTAGGATAGGAACTACAGGGGTACCCCAAAATTCCCAAATTTAGGATAGGAATCAACAGGGGTACCCCAAAATCAGCATCCAGACACCCCAAAATTGGGATGGGAAACTCAGGGGTACCCCAAAATTCCCAAATTTAGGATAGGAACTACAGGGGTACCCCAAAATTCCCAAGTTTAGGATAGGAACCACAGGGGAACCCCAAAATCAGCATCCAGACACCCCAAAATCAGGACGGGATCACCCCCAACCCTCTCAGGGGGAGTTTGGGGATCCCCAACCCCCCTCCAGTTGGGTTTAACCCCCCCCAGGTGTGTTTGAAGACCCTCAAGCTGGGTTTAACCCCCCTCCAGTTGGGTTTAACCCCCCTCCAATTGGGTTTAACCCCCCCAGGTGTGTTTGGAGCCCCTCAAGCTGGGTTTAACCCCCCCTAGTTGGGTTTAACCCCCCTCCAGTTGGGTTTAACCCCCCTCAAGCTGGGTTTAACCCCCCTCCAGTTGGGTTTAACCCCTCTCCAATTGGGTTTAACCCCCCCCAGGTGTGTTTGGAGCCCCTCAAGCTGGGTTTAACACCCCTCCAGTTGGGTTTAACCCCTCCAGTTGGGTTTAACCCCCTCAAGCTGGGTTTAACCCCTCCAGTTGGGTTTAACCCCCTCAAGCTGGGTTTAACCCCCTCCAGTTGGGTTTAACCCCCTCCAGTGGGTTTAACCCCCAGGTGTGTTTGGAGCCCTCAAGCTGGGTTTAACCCCCTCCAGTTGGGTTTAACCCCCCCCCAGGTGTGTTTGAAGACCCTCAAGCTGGGTTTAACCCCCCTCCAGTTGGGTTTAACCCCCCCTCCAATTGGGTTTAACCCCCCCAGGTGTGTTTGGAGCCCCTCAAGCTGGGTTTAACCCCCCTCAAGCTGGCTTTAACCCCCCTCCAGTTGGGTTTAACCCCCCCTAGTTGGGTTTAACCCCCCTCCAGCTGGGTTTAACCCCCCCCAGGTGTGGTTTAACCCCCCCCAGGTGTGGTTTAACCCCCCCCAGCCCCCCAGGAGGGGCACCCACCTCGGAAGGTGTCGAGCAGGTGCCTCCCCACGTACCAGCAGATGGTCTCAAAGTTGGGGAACTTGGCCAGGTCGGGGGTGTTGAGGCGGCGCTGCAGCTCGTACGCCCTGGGGGGGGATTTTGGGGGGGTCAGGGGGGGATTTGGGGGGGTTTGGGGGGGTTCATGGGCACCCCACAGCAACCTGCACCCCAAAATTGTTCTGTGGTCTCACCTAAAGCGAGCCAAAATCCCCAAATTCTCACCCAAAATCATCCTCAAAAATGCTCCCATAGCCCCCAAAAGGCACCTCAAAGTCCCAAAAACGCCCCAAAATTTTCAAAACCCCCAAACTCCCCCAAAGATTCTCCCAAAACTCCAAAAATCTTTCCAGTCCCTAAAAGGGACCCTCAAAGTCCCCCAAAACACTCCCAAACTGCCCCCAAACTCCCCACAACCTTCCCAAGCCCCCAAACTCCCCCAAAGACACCCCCAAAACTTTTGAAAACCCCCAAACTCCCCCAAACTTTTCCAAGCCCCCAAACTCCCCCAAAACCTTTTTGAAAACCCCCAAACTCCCCCAAAACCTTTCCAACACCCCCAAGCAGCCCCAAAACCTTTCCAAGTCCCCCAAACTCCCCCTCAAACTCTTTCCAAGCCCCTCCAAGTCCCCCAAACTCCCCCAAAGACACCCCAAAAACTTTTGAAAACCCCAAACTCCCCAAAACCTTCTGAAAACCCCAAACTCACCCCCAAACCTTTCCAAGACCCCCAAACTCCCCCAAAACCTTTCCAAGACCCCTAAGCAGCCCCAAAACCTTTCCAAGCCCCCCCAAATTCCCCGTCAAACCCTTTCCAAGACCCCCCAAGTCCCCAAAGACACCCCCAAAAACTTTTGAAAACCCCAAACTCCCCCAAACCTTTCCAAGCCCCCTAAACACCCCCAAACCCCCAGCCCCCAAGCCCCCAGCCCCCACCCACCGGAGCTGCATGCCGATGTTGAGGCTGTGCAGGAAGTGCCCCCCAAAGGCCAGAGAGTCCACGGGGGTGAGCACGGCGTGGATCCAGCCTGGGGAGAGAAAATAAACTGGGAGAACTGGGAGCACTGGGAGCACTGGGAACACTGGGGTGAGCACGGCGTGGATCCAGCCTGGGGAGAGAAACAAACTGGGAGCACTGGGGGAACTGGGAACACTGGGAGCACTGGGAACACCGGGAACACTGGGGGAACTGGGGTGAGCACGGCGTGGATCCAGCCTGGGGAGAGAAACAGACTGGGAGAACTGGGAACACTGGGGGAACTGGGAACACTGGGAGCACTGGGAGCACTGGGAACACTGGGGTGAGCACGGCGTGGATCCAGCCTGGGGAGAGAAACAAACTGGGAGCACTGGGAATACTGGGGGAACTGGGGTCAGCACAGCGTGGATCCAGCCTGGGGAGAGAAAATAAACTGGGAGCACTGGGAGCACTGGGAATACTGGGAGCACTGGGGGAACTGGGGTGAGCATGGCGTGGATCCAGCCTGGGGAGAGAAACAGACTGGGAGCACTGGGAGCACTGGGGGAACTGGGGGAACTGGGAACACTGGGAGCACTGGGGGAACTGGGGTGAGCACGGCGTGGATCCAGCCTGGGGAGAGAAACAAACTGGGAGCACTGGGAACACTGGGAGCACTGGGGGAACTGGGAACACTGGGAGCACTGGGGGAACTGGGGTGAGCACGGCGTGGATCCAGCCTGGGGAGAGAAAATAAACTGGGAGCACTGGGAACACTGGGGGAACTGGGGTCAGTACAGCATGGATCCAGCCTAGGGAGAGAAACAAACTGGGAGAACTGGGAACACTGGGAACTGGGAACACTGGGGTCAGCATGGCGTGGATCCAGCCTGGAACAGGGAAACAAACTGGGAGAACTGGGAACACTGGGAGCAGGGAACTGGGAACACTGGGAACACTGGGAACTGGGAACACTGGGAACAGTGGGGTCAGCACAGCATGGATCCAGCCTGGAATAGAAACAAACTGGGAGAACTGGGGGTACTGGAAGGGGACACTAGGAGCACATTTTGGGCTCTGACCCTGGCCCAGGTGACACTGGGTATGTCTGTCCCTGGCACAGGTGACACAGGTGACACTGGGGGTGTGTTTGGGCTCTGTGCCTGTCCCAGGTGACACTGGGGGTGCCACCCTCACCTGTGGGGATGAAGAGGGTCTGTCCCTGGCCCAGGTGACACTGGGGGCTCTGTCCCTGTCCCAGGTGACACTGGGGGTGCCACCCTCACCTGTGGGGATGAAGAGGGACTGGCCCTGGCCCAGGTGACACTGGGGGCTCTGTCCCTGGCACAGGTGACACAGGTGACACTGGGGGTGTGTTTGGGCTCTGTCCCTGGCACAGGTGACACTGGGAGCTCTGTCTCTGTCCCAGGTGACACTGGGGGTGCCACCCTCGCCTGTGGGGATGAAGAGGGACTGGCCCTGGCCCAGGTGACACTGGGGGCTCTGTCCCTGGCACAGGTGGCACAGGTGACACTGGGGGTTTTTTTGGGCTCTGTCCCTGGCACAGGTGACACTGGGAGCTCTGTCCCTGTCCCAGGTGACACTGGGGGTGCCACCCTCACCTGTGGGGATGAAGAGGGACTGGCCCTGGCACAGGTGACACTGGGGGCTCTGTCCCTGGCACAGGTGGCACAGGTGACACTGGGGTTTTTTTTGGGCTCTGTCCCTGGCCCAGGTGACACTGGGGGCTCTGTCCCTGGCCCAGGTGACACTGGGGGTGCCACCCTCACCTGTGGGGATGAAGAGGGTCTGGCCCTGGCACAGGTGACACTGGGGGCTCTGTCCCTGGCACAGGTGACACAGGTGACACTGGGGGTATGTTTGGGGTCTGGCACAGGTGACACTGGGGCTCTGTCCCTGGCCCAGGTGACACTGGGGGTGCCACCCTCACCTGTGGGGATGAAGAAGGTCTGGCCCTGGCACAGGTGACACTGGGGGTTTTTTTGGGCTCTGTCCCTGGCACAGGTGACACTGGGAGCTCTGTCCCTGTCCCAGGTGACACTGGGGGTGCCACCCTCACCTGTGGGGATGAAGAGGGTCTGGCCCTGGCGCAGGTGACACTGGGGGCTCTGTCCCTGGCACAGGTGACACAGGTGACACTGGGGGTGTGTTTGGGGTCTGGCACAGGTGACACTGGGGGCTCTGTCCCTGTCCCAGGTGACACTGGGGGTGCCACCCTCACCTGTGGGGATGAAGAGGGTCTGGCCCTGGCGCAGGTGGCACCGGAAGCACCGATCCACCTGGTCCCCAAAGAAGAGCTCGGGCTGGTTCCGGGAGCTGCTCCAGGCCTCGAACAGAGCCAGGTTGGCGGCAGAGGGACGGGCCAGGTAAAAAATCTGCTCACCCTGGGGACAGAGGGGACAGGTGAGGGACAGGTAACAGATCTGCTCACCCTGGGGACAGAGGGGACAGGTGAGGGACAGGTGAGGGACAGGTAACAGATCTGCTCACCCTGGGGACAGAGGGGACAGGTGAGGGACAGGTGAGGGACAGGTGAGGGACAGGTAACAGATCTGCTTGCCCTGGGGGCACAGGGGACAGGTGAGGGACAGGTGAGGGACAGGTAACAGATCTGCTCACCCTGGGGACAGAGGGAACAGGTGAGGGACAGGTGACAGATCTGCTTGCCCTGGGGGCACAGGGGACAGGTGAGGGACAGGTGAGGGACAGGTGAGGGACAGGTGAGGGACAGGTGAGGGACAGGTAACAGATCTGCTCACCCTGGGGGCACAGGGGACAGGTGAGAGGGAGACAGGGCAGGTAATGGGTAGGAGAAAGGACAAATGAGAGATGGGGTTTGGGACAGGTGAGAGATAGGACAGAGGAACAGGTGAGAGGTGGGGTTTGGGACAGGTGAGAGATGGGGTTTGGGGCAGGTGAGAGACGGGAACTGAGACAAGTAAGGCACAGGTGTAAAGTGAGAGAGGGGGCAGGTGAGAGCTGAGATATGACACAGGTGATCTGGGACAGGTAAGGGACCCCCCCCAGTACCCTGAGCACGTGGTGCCAGACCAAGGCACCCCCACAGTCGATGTGGAAATTGCTGTAGCCCAAAACCCCCAGCCCCAATTCCCCCAAAAACCCCCCAAATCCCCTCTAACCCCCAAATCCCCCAAACCCCTCGAGGAGCCCCCAGTACCCTGAGCACGTGGTGCCAGGCCGAGGTGCCCCCGCAGTCAATGTGGAAGTCCCACACACCTCCAGCCCCAATTCCCCCAAAATCCCCTCTAAACCCCCAATTCCCCTCTAAAACCCCCAAATCCCTTCTCATTTCCCCATACCCCCAAATCCCCTTGCAGAACCCCAGTACCCTGAGCACGTGGTGCCAGACCAAGGCACCCCCACAGTCGATGTGGAAGTCACCGTAGCCCAAAACCCCCAGCCCCAATTCCCCCAAAAACACCCCAATTCCCCCAAAAACACCCCAAATCCCCTCTAAAACCCCCAAATCCCCCAGACCCCTCGAGGAGCCCCCCCAGTACCCTGAGCACGTGGTGCCAGGCCGAGGTGCCCCCGCAGTCGATGTGGAAGTCCCACACAGCCCCAGCCCCAATTCCCCCAAAAATCCCCTCTAAACCCCCTCAAACCCCCTCTAAAACCCCCCAAATCCCTTCTCATTTCCCCAAAACCCCCCCAAATCCCCTTGCAGAACCCCCCAGTACCCTGAGCACGTGGTGCCAGACCAAGGCACCCCCACAGTCGATGTGGAAGTCGCCGTAGCCCAAAACCCCAGCCCCAAATCCTCTCTAAAACCCCCAAATCCCCCAGACCCCTCGAGGAGCCCCCAGTACCCTGAGCACGTGGTGCCAGGCCGAGTGCCCCCGCAGTCGATGTGGAAGTCGCTGTAGCCCAAAACCCCCAGCCCCAATTCCCCCAAAAACCCCCAAAAATCCCCCTAACCCCCCCAAATCCCCCCCAAACCCCTCGAGGAGCCCCCCCAGTACCCTGAGCACGTGGTGCCAGGCCGAGGTGCCCCCGCAGTCGATGTGGAAGTCGCTGTAGCCCAAAACCCCCAGCCCCAATTCCCCCAAAAACCCCCCAAATCCCCTCTAAAACCCCCCAAATCCCCCCCAAACCCCTCGAGGAGCCCCCCCAGTACCCTGAGCACGTGGTGCCAGGCCGAGGTGCCCCCGCAGTCGATGTGGAAGTCGCTGTAGCTGTCCCTGGCCCCCAGCAGACAGAATTTCTGCACGCTCGGCCGCTCCCGCGCCGACTCCCCCGGCCACAGGTTCTCCACCCACGAGAGCTTCCGCACGATCCGGGGCGTCTGCACCAGGTTGGACAGCCTGGGGCACCCCAAAAACGGGGGTCAGGGGCTGCAGGACCCCCCCGAGGCAGGGGGGACAGCAGGGGGGGAGAGGGTGTTTGGTAGGGGGGGATGGGGAGGGGCAGGAGCTGGGATTTTGGGGGTTCTGGGGGGCACGATCTGGGATTTTGGGGAGGATCTGGGATTTTGGGGGGGAGAATCTGAGGTTTTGGGGGTTTTTGGTGGGAGGATCTGGGATTTTGGGGGTAGGATCTGGGATTTTGGGGGTTCTGGGGGGCACGATCTGGGATTTTGGGAAGGATCTGGGATTTTGGGGTTCTGGGGGAGAGGATCTGGGATTTTGCGGGTTTTGGGGGAGAGGATCTGGGGTTTTGGGGGCTTTTGGTGGGAGGATCTGGGATTTTGGGGATGATCTGGGATTTTGGGGTTTTGGGGGAGAAGATCTGGGATTTTGGGGCGGAGAATCTGAGGTTTTGGGGGTTTTTGGTGGGAGGATCTGGGATTTTGGGGGTTCTGGGGGGAGAGGATCTGGGATTTTGGGGGTTCTGGGGGGAGAGGATCTGGGATTTTGGGGAGGATCTGGGATTTTGGGGGTTCTGGGGAGAGAGGATGGGGATTTTGGGGTTCTGGGGAGCGATGATCTGGGATTTTAGGTGGGAGAATCTGGGATTTTGGGGGTTCTGGGGGAGGATCTGGGATTTTGGGGTTCTGGGGGCACAGTCTGGGATTTTGGGGAGGATCTGGGATTTTGGGGGTTCTGGGGGGAGAGGATCTGGGGGTTTTGGGGGCAGGAGCTGGGATTTTGGGGGTTCTGAGGGGCACGATCTGGGATTTTGGGAGCATCTGGGATTTTGGAGGTTTTGGGGGAGGATCTGGGATTTTGGGGGTTCTGGGGGGATGATCTGGGATTTTTGAGGTTTTGGGGGGATGATCTGGGATTTTGGGGGTTCTGGGGGCACAGTCTGGGATTTTGGGGAGGATCTGGGATTTTGGGGGTTCTGGGGGGAGAGGATCTGGGATTTTGGGGAGGATCTGGGATTTTGGTGGTTCTTGGTAGGACTGGGAGCACTGGGGGGGACCAAGAAGGAACCGGAAGTTACTGGGAAGGCACTGGGAAGGAATTGGGAGTTACTGAGAAGGAACTGGGAGAGACTGGGAAGGAACTGGGAGCACTGGGTGGTACTGGGAGTAACGGGACTGGAGAGGGACTGGGAGCACTGGGAGTCACTGGGAAGGCACTGGGAAGGAACTGGGAGCTACTGAAACGGAACTGGGAGAGCCTAGGAAGGAACTGGTTTGCATTGGGAGTTACTGGGAGGAACTGGGAGTTCCTGGGAGCACTGGGAAGGAACTGGGAGTTACTGGGAAGGAACTGGGAGAGAACTGGGAAAGAACTGGGAGAGAACTGGGAGAGAACTGGGAAGGAACTGGTTTGCACTGGGAGTTACTGGGAAGGAACTGGTTTGCCCTGGAAATTACTGAGAAGGAACTGGTTTGCCCTGGAACTTACTGGGAGAGCCTGGGAAGGAACTGAGGGTTACTGGGAGGGACTGGCAAGGAACTGGGAGTAACTGGGACCACTGGGTGGCACTGGGAGGGACCGGGAAGGAACTGGGAGTTACTGGGAAGGAACTGGTTTGCACTGGGAAGTTACTGGGAAGGAACTGGGGTTACTGTGAATTACTGGAAAGGAACTGGGAGTTACTGGGAGTTACTGGGAAGGAACCGGGGGGTATTAGGAAGGAACTGGGGGGCACTGTGAAAGGAACTGGGGGCACTGGGAGTTATTGGGAAGGAACTGGGAAGGAACTGGGAGTTCCTGGGAAGGAACTGGGGGGCACTGGGAGTTACTGGGAAGGAACTGGGAGTTACTGGGAAGGAACTGGGAAGGAACTGGGAGTTACTGGGAAGGAACTGGGAGTTACTGGGAAGGAACTGGGAGTTACTG
>JAREIS010001396.1:0-20134 GCA_030060385.1 Muscicapa striata striata
CTCAGCCCAGGCCTTGTGGGGCAGGGCCAGGCGCCTGTGGGAGGCATTGGAAACAGGCAGAGTGGGCAGAGAGAGGCTGCTCTGTGCCCTTGGTGGCATGCACAGAGCAGGAGAACCCAGGACATTTGTCACTGTCAGCCTCCTGTCCCCAGCCATTGCCAGCCCTGGCTGCTCAGCCCAGGTTTGCCCTGGAGGCTGAGTTTGGCTTGTGGCCCAGCTCCATCCTCCTGCGGGGCTCCAGGGCTGTTCCCAGCCATGGCCAGCCCTGCCCGGCCTCTCTGCTGGCCAGAGCCGGCAGGCCAGGGCAGGGCTGTGGTGGGCCCCACAAGAGTGCCATGGGCTGTGCAGGAGCTGGCAGGAGCTGCCCAGCAGGAGGCCATGGGGCACAGAGCCCCAGGGCTGCTGTCGGGCACCATGGCTGCCTCAGCTCCATAGGAGATGTGACAGACAGGGCAGGGCAAATAATTTCTGCTGGATTCTTTATTGTCTTTGCTTATACAGGTTATCTGCATCCATATGTAGAGGGTTATGTGTCAGATAACAGAGGGTGGGCAATACTAATACTAATACTAATACTAATACTAATACTAATACTAATATAATATGATACTAGTACTAATCCTAATAATTTTAAGTGAAAAAATGTTTCTTGCTCAACACACAGTAGGAAAAAGACTTATGATCAAGAGCATGTAAATTTTTCAGTGGATAAGAGACTCACTGATATTCCAGTAGACAAACCTCTTTAAATGCTTTCCTCGGCCTTCCTTGAGATGAGGTTGAGAACTAGAGGCCACAGGCAGCAGAGCTCTCCATCCTGTCCTGGCAGCTTTTGTCTGGGAGCACCCCTGCATATAGGGAATTTTTTCAGAGGAGTATCAGTTTTGCCCATGATCACCTCAGAAGATGGATGGTTCTTTTCCATAGGAAGAAAAGCCTGGGCCCAGTTCTCGGGGACTGATGACAGGTGACCCCTCAACGTCCAAAATCAGCTCGACCTGTCAGGTGGTCCCCAGGAAGCAAAACCAGCAAGATCTGTTCCATGTCCCCTTAGTTCCTGGGGCGTGTAATGTCACAATGGTCAACTTGCTTCTGCACTGTCACGATGGCCCCTTGTTCCAGAGGCCCTGCCAGGATCTGTGGCCCCTTTGGCTTCGTGGGGCCCCACAGTGTCACAATGGTCTCCATCCTTCCATGGATCCTGGCAATGTCACAATGGTCTCCATGGATCCATGGTGCCCTGCAGGATCACAGGGCCTTTGCTGCATGAGGCCCTGTAATGCAACAATGGCTCTTGGGTCCACAAAACCCTACTGCTTCACACCGGCCGCGGGACCATGGGGCCCAGCAGGTCACAGTGATGTCCTTGGTGCCAGAAGGTCCAACAGTGTCCCAATGTTTTCTTGGACCATGGTACCCTGCAGTGTCATGACCCTTGGTTCTATGGGCCTCAGTGTCACAACAGCCAGACTTGTTGATAACGGCAGTTTTTCTATAGGAGCAATCCATGGATATTGGGATTTTGGAAGGGGAATCCCACTTTGGCCATGGAATTTTGGATGAAAATGGCCATTCTTTTCAATTTGAAGGATAGCCCAAAGTTCTGGTGTTTCAGGGGTTCATGAAAAGAGACCCTTGACATGCCAAGGCCACTTGGACCAGTCAGGCCAAGGCAACCAGACCTGGTACCTGTTCCCTTGGATCCATGGGGCCCTGCAGTGCCATAGCATCCCCTTGTTCCCACAGGGCCCTGTAATGTCACAATGGTAGTATCATATTGGATGCAAATGTGTCATACTGGCCTCTTGTTTCCATGGGGCTCCATAGTGTCACAATGGTCCCTTGTTTCCATGAGGCCTTGCAGTGTCACAGGGGTCTCCTTGGTGCCGCAGTATCCCAATGGAACTTGGTTCTGTGGGGACTCACAGTGGCAGAAGTGTCTCCTTGGTTCCACAAGGCCCTGCAGAATCCCTTGATATAACAAGGCCTCAAATTTTCATTGTGGCCTCCAGGATTCCATGAGGCCCCTCAGTGTAACAATGGACCTTTGGTTCCATGGGGTCCTGCACTGTTACAGGAATCCTTAGATCCATGGGGCCCTGCAGTGTCACAATGGACTCCTTGGTTCCATGGGGCCACAAAGTGTCACAGTGGCCCCCTGGTTCAATGAGGCCTGAAATGCCTTAAGATTTTAGCTTTATATTTTTAGAATTTTTTACTGCATTAGAGCATAACTCTAAACTCTGTAGAAAGTGTTACTTAACTGTCTTCACATTTTGCTCAGACAAGACAATTCCTCTGAAAATTAAGGATACCCTACAGCCTTCAGCCCCAAAAAATATAAACAAAATTGAATTGGCGGGGGGGAGCGAACTGGGGGAGTGTGGTTTCATTACCTTGGACTTTCACATTGGATTTCCGGAGGGCAGACTTTGGCCTATTTAGGAGACTTATTCAGAGAGTTCCTTGGGAAGCAGCCCTTAAAAACAAAGGAGTTCAGGAAAGGTGGGAGTGCTTCAAAACAGAGATCTTGAGGGCACAGGAACAGACTGTCCCTGTATGCCCAAAGACGAGTCGACCAGGCAAACGTCCAGCCTGGTTGGGCAAGGAGGTTTTGGAGGAACTTAGGAATAAAAAGAGGTTGTATCACCTTTGGAAGGAGGGTCAGGTCTTTCAAGAAGTATTTAAGGCAACTGCTAGAGCATGCACGAAAAAAGTTAGGGAGGCCAAAGCCCTGTTTGAACTAAAAACAGTGACTTCTGTATAAGATAATAAGAAATGTTTTTAGAAATATATTAATGGTAAAAGGAAGGGTAGGTCCAGTCTTTGTTCCTTACTGGATGAGGGTGGAAAATTAGTAACTGCAGATAGGAGAAGGCGGAGATGCTTAACGCCTTCTTTGCCTCAGTCTTCAGTGGGAAGACAGTTTGTCCTAGAGACAACTGTCCTCATGGGATGGTAGATGGTGTCAGGGAGCAGAATGGTCCCCCTGTTATCCAGGTGGCGACAGTCAGAGAACTGCTGAGTAGCTTAGATGTTTGTAAATCTATGGGACCAGATGGGATCTATCCCAGGGTGATTAGGGAGCTGGCAGATGAGCTTGCAAAGCCTCTCTCCATCATTTACCAACAGTCCTGGGACACTGGTGAGGTTCCAGGTGACTGGAAACTGGCCAATGTGACACCTATTCATAAAAAGGGTGGGAAGGAGGATCCTGGTAACTATAGGCCAGTTAGCCTGACCTCAGTATCTGGTAAGGTTATGGAACAGTTTATACTGAGTGCCATCACACAGCACTTAGAGGATGGCCAGGGTATCAGACCCAGCCTGCACGGGTTTAGGAGGGGAAGGTCTTGTTTGACCAACCTGATGTCCTTTTATGACCAAGTGACCTGCCTGGTGAATGCAGGAAAGGCTGTGGATGTTGTGTATCTCGATTTCGGCATGGCCTTTGACACTGTCTCCAACAGCAAAGTCCTGGAAAAGCTGGAGCCCACACCTTGGACAGGAACACTCTTTGCTGAGTTAAGAACTGGCTGGATGGCTGTCACGGTGTGACTGGGGTTTGCCAATTTTAATATATTTAATTTCTTTTGGGAATCGAGTTTAGGAGTAAAGACAAAGCAGGCTCAAAGCTTAAACAGGGAACTAGAAATTTATTAACAACACAAAACAATTCAGAATGAGATTTCCAGATTATTTCTTCCTCCCCCTTTCTTCATACCAGCAACATACAGAAAAAAAACTTCGGTCAGTTATTCACTTAAATAATCATTTCAGTTCAATCAAGGGAGAGAAGCCCCTTCTTTTGTTTAGGTCTAGAGGGTGTCTCACTCTCATAATCTGCCCCCACCCGGAAACTACAAATTATGATTTTTCCTCCCATTTTTACAGTCCTTCTAGAGCTGTGTATGGGTTGCTGAAAACACATGGGGTGTCATTTTAAAGGCAGGCTGCTGAGAACACAAAAAGACTCTTCATCTCACTCTCCACTCAAATATCTCTGTCCAATTCCAGTCCCAAAGACAGAGAGCTCTACTTCCCGAGGCCCATTTCTCAGGGCAAAAAAAGGTCTTCTTCTCAGGCACTTTTAACCTCCCCAAGTATATTCTACAGTTTAAAGGAATTTTAAGTAAAGTCACGATCCTCTAAAGCCTACAAGAAAAGGGTTTTAAGCTACTTATCAGTGGCGACTCCTCCATCTCTCCTTCTATAAGAAGCTGTCTTCCTTCTGCTGACCTCTGCAATTCCTCCTGCTTCATGCTTTCCGCTCTGGGGAGCTCAGGAAAATCCGAAGTCCCATTCAGGCACTAAAAGTTAAACTTGTATCCAAACGGTAAAGATCCAGGCTGAAGCCATGCTGAAAAAAAGCAGCCACACGAGATGATGAAAATGGCTGGACTTCTTTGTGCCGCTGTGCGAGGCCCGAGCTGGGCCGGGCCGAGCCGAGCCGAGCCGAGCCGAGCCAGGCCGGGCCGGGCCGAGCCAGGCTCCCCCTCGGGTCCGAAGCCGCTCCGGGGCATTCCCGAGTCCAGGCTCCCCTCACCCCATGCCGGGGCCGGGGCAGGGCCCGCAGGGGCCAGAGCGAGTCCACCCCGGGGCCTTCCCGGGCCGGGAGTCATCCCGGGGCTGGGCCCTTCCTCCTCCCGGAGCTCAGCCCAGGCCGGGCCCCATGCTGGGACCCGGAGCTCCTGCCAGCTCCTCTCCCCTGCCCCAACAAAACGCAAAAAGACACAAAACTAACTTCTTTCCTGTGATTCGTAAAAGCGAAACAGCGTTCTAATTGGTTTCCTGGGCTGTCAATCACCAATCCAGGTCTCTGATTGGTCCCCGCAGCCTCAGGGGAGGCTCCTAGAGGAGACCCCTGCTCTCTTTGTCTCAGCAGCATGTGCTTTCCATGTGGCCTCTATGGGGGATGGGCCACCCCCCATCCCCCATCCCCGCTCCATGTGTCTCCAGCACAGGATGTTTATCCTGGAGGAGTCTCAGGGGAGACAAGGTGATGTCAGGGCACAGGTTGGACTCAACGATCTCCAAGATCTTTTCCAGCCTGGCTGATTCTGTGATTCTCTGAAACCACCCTTGGAGCAGTTGCAGGATGAGCCCTGGGCTTCCTCTTCAGAAGGTTCAGGAGCCCAGGTCCCTCAGCTTCTCCACACAGCCCCAAAGCCCATCCTGTCAGTCCTGCAGAGACTCTCCAGCCCCTCCTCACGGTCCAGAACGGGAGCCCCACACCCAGACACACCAGCCCAGATGTGCCCCCCTGGCCTGTGGTGCCTCTGGCAAGGGAGCAGGACAAGGCACTGCAGGAGTCTGCAGACAATTCCTGAAGCACTTGTAGGATGATCCTGCTCCCCAAGGGACATTCCTCTGGTGCCAACTCAGGAACTGAAATGGGGAGTGGGGCCAGAGAGGAAAGGGCAAACAGGGATGGGCTGCTTGTAGGGGAAGGGTCAGGGATGGGCAAGAGGAAGAAATCTGGATAAGAAAAGAGGAAAGAAAGCAAAGATGAAAGAGAGGAAGTGCTCATGGCAGTTTGGGGGTGGCTGCCAGGCAACCCTGGCTCTGAGCAACAATATCTGCAGTGGGACAGCAAACTCACAGCTCATGGGAACAAGCTTTCTGTCTGACTTCAGAGACCATGATAAACCTGAGTGGTTTCCCTCCCATCCCCCAGTCCTTGCTGGCCCCAGGGGCTGATGGCATTTGTGCTCACTCCGCTCCATCTCTCCAGTCCTCACCAGGTCCCTTCCAGGCTCTACCCAGTACACCCCAGTCCCTTCCAGTTCCCCCCAGTGTCATCCACAGGATGTGGTAGTGTTGCCCAGCCTTCACCAAAGTGTTCCCAGTGTTCCACCTTTTTCCCAGTCCCCCCATTTTCACTCACAATATCCCCAGGTTGTCCCAGTCCCCCCCAGTATCACTCCCAGTATGTCCCAGTCCTCCCCAGTGTTTCCAAAGAAACTTGAACTTCTCATGGTTGCCGTGACCCCAGCAGTGGGGTCAGTGCAGTGTCCATGGCCACAGCCCCTGGCATTGGCCCAGTGCAGGTTGGGATGATGATCCACCCTCACAGCTGGCCCAGGGCAGCTCTGCTGTGGTTTTGGTGGCACCTTGGGCTAGCATACACCTAAGGAGTGTGTCTGTTTGCAGTGGGGAACATTAGGAGTTTTAGATTGCTTTTTAAAAAAAAGCAAAAAGAAAAGAAAAAAAAAAAAAAAAAAAGAAAACCCCACTTTGCCAGACCTCCTATGAGAGACCCTGGATCAACATCAGTCCCTGAATGCTGCAATCACCTCTACTCTATCGAGAACAGTAACAAAATACACCCTTTAAAATATGAGTGCATAGTTCTAAGAAGCTCTTTGAAATATTTCTCCATAACTGGCATTGAAAACCGTTGTAATAAACTGCACTGCACCACAAGGAAATCAAAGCAGAACCATGGTTTGTCAGGACTTGCTTGATCCCATAATGCCCAGTGCTGCATTTGGTGCTGCCAAGGAGCTCCAGATAATATTTTGGAAATATTGGCTCTCTCTCTGCAGGGCTGCCTTTGGCAGGAGCCAGGCCCAGCTCAGCAGCACAGACACAGCACAAGGACTTTAATGACCCTCTCAGGAGTTGGGGCTGAGTCCCTGGACATCAGTCCCTGAGAGGGACTTGAAGAAACCTCTCAAGAATTCAAAGTCCGATTCAGACTCCAAAGTTTCTCCTACTTTTAGTGAGTTCTGCTGATAAACATGAAGGAGAAGATTTCCCAAGAGTTGAATGAGAAAAGTGATGACAATGATGTCAGGTAGAAAAAAATAGGGCAAAGGAGGAAAAGAAACCTTTCAAGAATTCAAAGTAAGATTCAAAGTCCCAAGTTTCCTCAACTTGTAATGGGTCCCACTGCAGGACATAGCTGAAAAAGTGTCCCCAGGTGCGGGTTTATTGTTTTTACATTATATTTTTAAAGAGCAGGTTTATTGTTTTTATGATATATTTTTAAAGTGTGCTCATATTGCTTTTATGTTACATTTTTTCTTTGGGATTTTTTCTTTTTCTGAATGAAGCAGAGAGACAGGACTTCTGAGTTCCTTTAGAAAGAGTAGTGGCTTATTTTCTTTTATCTTCTATCCAGGCAGAAAGGGGAAGTTTATATTAGCAAAATTATTGCTTTATAATCAATGGAAAAATTGTATTTAATTGTTATAAGACAAAAGGATAAAGAAATGGTTAAACAAAGCAGATGGAATCATCCTCAGATGTTTGTATAGGTCTAAGAACAGCATCTAGAAATAAAACTTTGACCTTGAATTGGGCAAATTGGGATGATTCAGGCATTGGACATGGACAAGATTTGTTTGGCAGCATGAAAGTAATACTACCCTAAACAATGCTCTTGGGCTACCTGCAAAGGTCAGGCAGCAAACACTGAGGAAGACCCCAGAGCCTTCAGCGAAGCAAGACCCCGAAAGGAGGAGACACCACCAACCACTGGTGGCATGCACAACACAACATAGTGACATGATTTTAGGAATAGAAACTAGGAGGTTTTCCACAACATCGTGTATTAAGATGTATTAGTAAACAGTATATAAGTGAGATTTTAGCTTGACTGATTTGGTACAGTGTGAGAGGAAGGGCCCTACCCGTACCCCTGGTCAGTGTATCCCCAGTTGGTTTTTGCTTATGCTTTATTCGAACCAAATCTCAATTATACTAAATTACTCACTGCCAAATTTTGTATTTACTTAAAATATACAACTAATATACTTTAATTGTATTAATTCATATACGATATTTGTTTGTTAATAAATTGCTGCTAAGTTTAATTTTGTTATTTGATTAATTGGACAAAATTGAACAATCCAAATCCATTCATAATGTTAATTAACCAATAAAACACTGTCAACCAAGATATTTATATTTCTAATTCAATACGACGATATTTCATCTTAACAGCTATTACTAGAGTATGAACTTTCTTAGCCAATTATATCACAGGACACAAATTACATTGCTGCAGTCTAAAACTTCTTGTTACGTTTGTAACTATCTTTATTTTCTATATCTTAAATTCTAAAGCTAAACATATCTCTGCTTAATTGTGTTTCATTCTAAGCTTTGACACAGACCAATGTTACAGAATTCTTTGCATTTTGTATTCTAACACAGAGGTTCCACTTGGAACTGAGACACTGGGAGGCACTGCTGACAGGTGGGATGAATGAAAGGTGTCTCTGATGCTGAGCAAACCAGTTGTGTTTCATGAGCATAGGGGCATTGCGCAGACACCTCATGGAACAAAGTCCGTTCTGACGCTGTGGGAACTCATGGAACCGAAGGCCCACTGTGACACTGCAGGGCCTCATGGAGCAATGGAGACTATTATGAAACAGAATCACAGAATTAACAAGGTTGGAAAAGACCTTGAGATCATCAAGTCCATCCTATGACCTAACATCAGTTCATCAATTTAACCATGGCTCTGAGCACCACGTCCAGTCTTTTGTTAAATGCTGCCAGGGACAGGGACTCAACCACCTCCCTGGGCAGAAGATTCCAGTGCCCAATCACTCGTTGAGTGAAGAATTTTTTCCCAGTGTCAAACCTTTACTGTCCCTGGCTCATCTTAAGACTCATTCTGTCCTCTCATTCTGTCAGTGGTTGCCTGGGAGAAGAGACCGATGACACTTTGAGGCCCAGGAAAATTGTTTGTCTGACCAAAACGTGAAGACAGTAATTACATTAAATGAGTTTGAGTTATGCCAAATCAGTCAGATTTGAAAAGGCTAAAATCTTAAGGCATCAGTCCTCATGAACAAGGAACAGGTGAACTCTTAAAAAAAAAAAAAAAAAAAAAAAAAAAAAAAAAAAAAAAAAAAGGGGGGGGGGGGGGGGGGGGGGGGGGGGGGGGAAACAGGTCCATTGTAGACTTTGGCAAGGCTCATGAATCCTGGAGGCAGATGACACTTTGAGGCCTGTTGAATCAAGGCTCTGCAGGACCTTGTGGAACCCAGGAGACAATTCTGCCATTGTGAGTCCCCATGGAACAAGGGTCCATTGTGTGTACTGGGCACGAGGAGACCCTCTGACACTGTAAGGCCTCATGGAAACAAAGGACCATTGAACTATGGAACCCATGGAAACAAGAGGCCAGTGCACAGCTGGCCTCATGGAAGACAGATCCAATATGACACAACCATTATGACCTACAGAACCCATGGATCCAAGGGGCCACTAAGACACTGAGGCCATGGTCCGGAAAGACAGGTTTGCTTGGCTTGGCTGATGGTCCAACTTCCCTTGGCTTATCAAGGGTCTCTCTCATGTACCCTGAAACACTGCAGCTCTGGGCTTTCCTTCAAATGAAAAGAACTGTCCCTCCTACACGGCTACCATGGAAAAATTTTTATTTTCCTCCAAATTTCCTATCTCCAAGAGTTTCTCCAGACAAAAGTGCCAGGACAGACAGCTCTGGCTTGGCCTTGTCCTCTGGTGTCACCCTATTCTGCCTGAAAGCTGGGCCCTGTTCTTCTTGTGAATGAATCATATTTCTTGTCCAGGTGCCCATGGCCAAAATTGGCATTTCACCTCCAAAAGTCCTATAACAAACACTAAGGCTCTGTGCTTTCCTTCCAGTGGAAAAGAGCTGCCCCTCACCTAGGTGTCAATGGCCAAAACTGGGATGCTACATCTAAAGTTGCATCTGTCCAAGAATTGGGCACAGACAAAATTATTCAGGATGCACAGATCTAGCTGCCTTGTCTTCTGTCGGCTTTCTTAGACAATGAGAACAATGGTTTAATTTGCCCTGGAGCAAATTAAAAACCTTGGAGAGGGCTCCATCCCAAGGTGGGGTTTGGAGGCTGGAATAACATGGCCACTGTACAGGGACAGAGGAGCTCTGTGATCAGTGAAGTAGAGACTGAAGACAGCAGAGGAGAGCCCAGATTGGACTCAAGGAGAAAGAATTTCCCACCCAGAAAAGATCTGTGGTGCAACTTGTTCCCCAGAAGGAGTCTGTGTCAGCCCAAGGCTCTGTGTGGCCAGGCAGAGGCAGGCAGGATACAGAGCTGCCAGCAAAGGAAGGGGACAGCCAGGTGGGGCAGCCAGGGGATGACGACAGCCTGCAGGGACAGAGGCTCAGGGCATGGACACCGTAGGACATCCTGGGCTGCAGAGGGCACAGGGATGGGCAGCAGCTGAAAGGCCCTGCCAGAGCCAACTCCTGCAGCATTGGGCTATGGCTGCTGGCCCTGGGCCCTTGGCCAGCAGGGGACAAGTGAGCCTTGCTGTGCTGGGGCCTCATTGCCTCCTTGTCCCTGCTCAGCAGCCTGGCAGGGGCCGCCCCATGGTCCTGCCCTTGGCATTGCACATCCCCAGAGCCCAGTGGCCTGGGAAGAGCCCTGAGCAATGAGGGAGGGACAGGATCTGCCTTGCCAGGGTCTGGGGCTCAGGCCTTGGCCTTTTGCATTCCTGGAACACATCCAGGTTTGCTCAGCATCAGAGACACCTTTCCCTTGTTTGTCCCCACCTGTCATCACTGCCTCCAATGTTCTGCTCTAATTGGAACCTGGACACTCTTTCACAGTCATATCCCTCTGTGGAATCCATTAAAACTTAGAGAAATTTCAGAGTTTCAATTTAACTTCAAGTTCTTGGGAAGTTCTTTATGCATTCTCTCAGGGACTTAGTCTGATTTAAACAGCACCAAATCCCCAAGAGCATCATTAAAAGTCCTTGTGCTGTGTCTGTGCTGCTGAACTGGGCTGGGCTCCTGGCACAGAGGTAGCTCCCAAGGTAAACCAAGAAAAGCTTCAAAAAGACATTTCTGCTGAGGAGCAGCTCCTCTCCCAGCCCAGCAGGGCTGATGGCACTGCCTGCAGGCACTGAGGGGACAGGAGCCAGGCATAGACAGGCTAAAGGCAACCAGGACTGGGAAGACATTGAGCTGAGACTTCACTTGGGGAAACATCTTCACAGCCCTGGACATGGTGAGTCTGTGGGTGCAGGGCAATGTCCCCTGTGCTCCTGGAGGGATCTCCTGGAGCCAGCACAGCCCACAGCCTGGGGGATGTGTCAGGAGGACTCTCCCAGTTTCTCTGAGGCACAGCAGGAGGAGGATGTGCTGCAGAGCGGGGCTGCCCTGGGCACCGTCAGAGTGACAGGGCAGGATGGCTCCTGCTGCCAGGGACAGCTGCAGGGGCTGAAGGTGGGGCTGCAGCCAGGGCTGTCCTGCAGAGCAGCTCCTGCAGCCCTCAGGGCTCTTAGCCAGCCCAGGGGATGTGCCACCTGCCAGGGCCAGCTCTCAGCCTGCCTGGGAGCTCCCCATGGACTGTGGAGGGGAGTTGTAGGTGCAAGGAGTGACTCCTGCCAGGGCAGGTCCTGCTGTGTGCAGAGGGTGCTGTGTGGGCCAGGGCTGCTCAGAGCTCCAGCTCATGCCCAGGTCATTTCAGAGGAGACTTTCCATGAGCTCATTCAGGGCAGGAGTTCCCTGCTTTCTTGAATCTGTGCTTCCACTTTCCCCAGGCACAGCTTTGTGGGAATGGAAACCCAACTGTGCAGGGTAGAACAGGGGCTGAGGCTCTTAAACCATCACAGGGAATTTTCCTGGGACCCTCAGCAGCTTCCTCCTGCCCCCCAGCCTCCAGATCCATCCAGCATCACCTTTCCATGATGCCCAGCCCTGGGGGAGCTGTTCTATAATCCCTGCTGCCCCGAGCAGCTGCAAGGCAGAGCTGGCCCAGGGGCTGGGCTGGGCTCTGGCGGCTCTGGCAGGGAAGGAGCCCGGGGCCACAGGAACAGCTCGGGCTGGGACAGCTGCAGCAGCAGAGCCATGAGCAGGGAGGGAGGGAGGCAGTGCAGAGGGAAGCCCTGCTGCAGGGCAGATGTGGCACCTGCCAGCCCTGCCCTGCAGGGCAGACACTGCCCTGAGCAGCACAGCTCTGGTGTCCCCTCCCAGCCAGCACAGCCCTCAGCCTGGGGGCTCGGGGCCCTCAGTGCCCTCCTGGGCTGTCAGAGCAGCACCAGACATGAAGGGCATCTCTCCTGCCATGTGCCATTCCCTGCTGACCAGGGCCTGAGGGCCACTGTCCTGCCCTGATGCTGCCTGGGAGGGGCTGTGCAGGGCTGGCCAGGGAAAGGCTTTTTCTCAGGGCTGGCTCTCTCTCTCCTTTCCTTGCCCAGGTGCTCCTGGCATTGCTGACGGGCTCTCTGGGAAAGTCAGTTCCAGCTGCAGGCTCAGGCCCAGCCCTTGGGCTCCTCCTGTGCAGGCTGAGCACAGCAATGGGGTGTCCCAGCTCCCTGTGCCCTGGGAGCTCTGGGCAGGGCAGGCTGGGAGGCTGGGAATGACCCAACTCTCCTCAAGCAGTGCCATGGACAGGACCCTTGGTGTGTCCTCAGGATGCCATCCAAGCTAGGAGCTGTCTCCAGGGGACACTGGGGGACAGGAGTGTCCTTGGCCAGGAGTGGGGCTGAGACTCTGAGAAAGGCTGAGCCAGGCTGCTCTGCTGTGGGTCCCTCTGCTCTCAGCTGTGTCAGGATGATTTCAGGGGATCACAGCAACTGCCCTCAATCTCAGAAAGGATAGCTGGGGACAGATGGAGCAGCTTCCCTCACCTTTCACTGAGTTACAGCCAATGCTCTTGCCTTGCACAGTTCTCTCTGATCTCCCTGGGCACAGCAGGAAACCCTTTCCAACTGCCTTTGGCCATCACTGTTCCGTAGCCCTGGGACAGGAGATTCTGCCAAGCTCTTCTGCCTCAGGAACAGTTCTGGCTGGTGAAGTCCAGCCCCAGAACTGGCCCCTGTCCCTATTCTCCTGACTCCACTGCTGCAGAGCAGAGCTGAGCCCTCGGTTGTAAGGAAGGATGAATCTGGAAAATCTTACAAGTATAAAAGCTTAGATTCTGAGAATATAGAAACCATAAGCGAGGTTGAAATGAAAGCTGTCTTTGAGATACCAAACCTCAGTTACTAAATAACCAAAAGACAATGGATGGCCGGCAGAAGATAATCCCCTCGTGATTGAACAATACCTGGTCCTGGAGAAGCAAGTCCGAAGGTCACAGAAGACCCTCCTGGGGTCCAAAGAGTAGTTTTTAGAGTTTAAAGTGTAACACAGTATGGTAATAGAATGACTCCTATAGGCTGTATGTAGATGCTATAGAATTTGTATCTTGTGTTAGATTGGTTACTGGAAATTAGAATATGCAACTTTGGAGAAGATTTATTGTATTGTAAACGGGAAATCGCTCTCTTCTCTTAGCTCTCTTAGCTTTCTTCTCTTCCCTCTCCTCTTCCTCTCTTTCACTATTCCCCTCTCCCCACTCTCTTTCTGTCCTGCTTAGAGCTGCGGCTGGCGGCTCTTGGCAGGAATCTTTTCACCCACACCCTAATAATAAACCGCAACTTAGTAACTAGCTTATACAGAGCGCCTGAGTTTGTCCTAGAAGCTGTTCACCGACACAAAGTAACCTACACTCGGTGTCCATGGGCAGAGCCGCAGTTTGTCACAGCAATGGGGCAAGATCCCAGCAGAGCTGCAGGCAGAAGGAAGGGCTCTGAAAAAAGGAAAATTGGGTGGCACAAAGTAGCATGGACAGGGCAGGGAGAAAGGGTTTGGACATTGCTGAGCAAAGTCTCCCTTGACTTGTCATTGTCTCCACCTTCAACAGAACACCATGGCCAGAGTGAAGAAATGTCCAACAGCAGCTCCATCAGCCACTTCCTCCTGCTGCCATTGGCAGACACGCGGCAGCTGCAGCTCCTGCACTTCTGCCTCTTCCTGGGCATCTCCCTGGCTGCCCTCCTGGGCAACGGCCTCATCATCAGCGCCGTAGCCTGCAGCCACCACCTGCACACCCCCATGTTCTTCTTCCTGCTCAACCTGGCCCTCACTGACCTGGGCTGCATCTGCACCACTGTGCCCAAAGCCATGCACAATTCCCTCTGGGACACCAGGAACATCTCCTATGCAGGATGTGCTGCACAGCTCTTTTTCTTTCTATTCTTCATCTCAGCAGAGCTTTCCCTCCTGACCATCATGTGCTACGACCGCTACGTGTCCATCTGCAAACCCCTGCACTACGGGACCCTCCTGGGCAGCAGAGCTTGTGCCCACATGGCAGCAGCTGCCTGGACCAGTGGCTTTCTCAATGCTCTGCTCCTCACAGCAAATACATTTTCACTGCCCCTGTGCCAGGGCAATGCCCTGGACCAGTTCTTCTGTGAAATCCCTCACATCCTCAAGCTCTCCTGCCCACACTCCAAACTCAGGGAACTTGGGCTTCTTGCTGTTAGTGTCTGTTTAGCACTTGGTTGTTTTGTGTTCATTGTTTTCTCCTATGTGCAGATCTTCAGGGCTGTGCTGAGGATCCCCTCTGAGCAGGGAGGGCACAAAGCCTTTTCCACCTGCCTACCACACCTGGCTGTGGTCTCCCTGTTTATCAGCACTGGCTTTTTTGCCTACCTGAAGCCCCCCTCCATGTCCTCCCCATCCCTGGATCTGGCCCTGTCAGTTCTGTACTCGGTGGTGCCTCCAGCTCTGAATCCCCTCATCTACAGCCTGAGGAACCAGGAGCTCAAGGCTGCAGTGTTGAGGCTAAAGACTGAAAGATTTCAGGAACATTAAACTGCTTGCCAATTTCTGCAAATCACTTATAATAAACGTAATCCTTGATAGTTCTTTCTGGTTTAATTTTGGAGAATGCTTGTCTTTGTTTTATTTTTTCATATTTTTCAAAAAGAAAAGCCATTCTTTCTGCTATTTCTCATTTTGTTTCTCTCCACCGTTACTGTGGCCACAGACTATGTCAATAAAGAATTGTGCTCTTGGTGGATTTAAACAAAATAAAGGAACTCACAGCACAGTTTTCTCCAGAGCTGCCCCTTTTATTTATCTGGAGCTGCAGCAGCAATGTCTGTGTGCAGAGCTGGGGCAGATCAGTGCTGGCACAGCAGCTGTGCCCAGCAGCAGCAGCACTTGGTGTTGCCAGTGCTGCTCCCGTGCCACTGCCCCGCTGCCCTCCTGCCCCTCGTGTTGCTGCAGGGCCTGAGTGCTCTCGGGGCTGGGCACAGCCCTGGGGGTGGCAGTGCCGGGGCTGCAGCAGGGACAGGCCATGGGCACTGCAGGGGCAGTGCTGATGCCTCAGGGCATAGCCTGGGGGCTCGAGGCTCCTTGGCCAGGCTCTCTCCAGAACACTTGGCCAGGCCAATGCTGAGCAGAGAAAACCCCCATGAGCAGCCCCAGGCTGGCCGTGGGCAGGCTGGGGGCAAACAGCATGGCTGGTGCTCTGCAAGGGCCCTGCAAGGGGGAGACCCTGGCAAGGAGCAGCAGAGCAGGGGCTGATCCATCCCCACTGCGCTGGACACCCCAGGGCAGCGTCCCAGAGCGTCCTCATGCACCTGCCAACAACATCCCCCCTCTGCAGCCCTGGCCTCTCCCCCAGGTCACACAGGGGCCGCATCCTTGCAGGCACAGACACGGCAGCACTGGCTCAGGAGCCCCTGTTTGCATTGCACAGAGCAGGCGTCAGCACCGCCATGGTGCTGCTGTGGGGAGATGGAGCTGAGTGAGCACAAATGCCATCAGCCCCTGGGGCCAGCAAGGGCTGGGGGACAGGAGGGAAACCACTCAGGTTTGTTGTGGCCTCTGAAGTCAGCCAGAAAGTTTGTTCCCATGAGCTGTGAGTTTTCTGTCCCACTGCAGATGTTGTTGCCCAGAGCCAGGGCTGCCTGGCAGCCAGCCCTAAACCGCCCTGAGCATTTCCTTTGCTTCACCTTTGCTTTCTTTCCTCTTTTCTGATCCAGATTTCTTCTTCTTGCCCATCCCTGTTCCCTCCACATGCATACAGCCCATCCCTGTTTGCCTTTTCCTCTCTGCTCCCACTCCCCATTTCATTTCCTGAGTTGGCACCATGGGAACATCCCTTGGGGAGCAGGATCATCCTACAAGTGCTTCAGGAATTGTCTGCAGGCTCCTGCAGTGTCTCGTGCTGCTCCCTTGCCAAAGGCACTACAGGCCAGGGGGGCACATCTGGGCTGCTGTGTCTGGGTGTGGGGCTCCCTGTTCTAGGCAATGAGGAGGGGCTGGAGAGGCTCTGCAGGACTGACAGGATGGGCTTTGGGGCTGTGTGGAGAAGCTGAGGGAGCTGGGCTGCTGGACCTTGTGAAGAGGAGGCCCAGGGCTCATCCTGCAACTGTTCCAAGGGTGGTTTCAGAGAATCACAGAATCAGCAAGGTTGGAAAAGACATTGGATATCATCAAGTCCAACCTGTGCCCTGACACCACCTTGTCTCCCCTGAGCCTCCTCTTCTTCAGGATAAACATGCCCATCTCCCTCAGCCACTCTTCACAGGACTTGTTTTCCAGACCCCTCACCAGCCTTGTTGCCTTTCTCTGGACACACTCCAGCCCCTCCATGTCCTTCCTAAATAGGGGGGGTCTCGAACTGGACACTGCACTCAAGGTACTTCCTGAGCAGTGCCGAGTACAGGATAAGAATCACTGCTCAGGTCCTGCTGGCCACACCCTGCCTGATCCAGGCCAGGAGCCATTGGCCTTCTTGGCCACCTGGGCACACTGCTGGCTCATGTCCAGCCTGCTGTCCATCAGTGCCCCCAGGTTCTTTTCTGCCTGGCCGCTGTCCAGCCACTCTGTCCCCAGCCTGGAGCACTGCAAGGGTTGCTGTTGCCAAAGTGCAGGATCCTGCACTTGGACTTGTTAAACCTCACCTTTTTGGATTTGGGCCCTGGATCCAGCCTGTTCAGGTCCCTGTGCAGATCCCAGCGACCCTCCAGCAGATCCACAATCCCAGCCACCTTGGTCTCACCACATTTGCATGAGGATTTAGAGTGTCACTGTGGTCCCCATGACTCTTTGAGTGTTTACAATGTCCCTTTTTTTCAATAGGACCCCTTGGTGTCACAAAGTTGCTTGTATCCTTGGGCCCTGAAGTGTCACAATGGATCCTTGGTTCCATGAGGTCTCGCAGTGCAGCACTGCTCACCTTGGTTCCACAGTGTCACAATGGCCTCTTGGTCCCAAGGGGCACCACAGTGTCAAACCTGTTTTCTTCATTCCATAACTCCCTGGGGAACAATACTGGCTCCTTGGTTCCATGGGGCTCTGTAGTGTCACAGTGGCCCCATCATTACACGAGGTCCTGCTCTGTCACAATGCTCTGTATGGTCCCACAAGGCCCTGAATTGTCACAATGGCCTCTGTGGTTCCACAGGACCCAGAGTGTCACAATGGACTCCTTGCTTCCATGTAGCCCCACAGTGTCACAGTGGCCCCTTGGCTCTGTGGTGCCATGTCATACACAGTGTCACTCTGTTCCTCTCAGTTCCATGAGGTCCTGCAGTGTCACAATGGCCCCTTGCTCCCCCAGGGCCCTGCAGTGTCACAATCATCACAGAATCATCCATGCTGGAAAAGACCTTTGAGAGCATCAAGTCCATCCTGTGACCCAACACCACCTTGTCACCCAGACAATGGCACTCAGTGCATATCCAGTCTATCCTGAAACACTTCCAGGAACGGTGACTCACCCACAACTCTTGGCAGCCCATTCTAATGCCCAGTCACCCTTTTTGGGATGAATATTTCCTAATGTCCAGCCTAAACATTCCTTGCTGCAGCTTAAAGCTGTGTCCTTTTATCCTGTCACTGTTCCCCGCAGTAAGTGCCCAACTCCCACCTGGCTGCACCCTCCTGTCAAAGAGTTGCAGAGAGAGATGAGGTCTCCTCTGAGCATCCTCTTCTCCATGATAAACAACTCCAGCTCCCTCAGCTGCTCCTCCCAGGACTTGTGTTCCAGACCCTTCACCAGCCTTGTTGCCCTTCTCGGGACATGCTCCAACCCCTTCAGGTCCTTCTTAAATTGGGGGCCCAGAACTGGACACAGCACTAGAGGCCCTGCCCAACCGGTGTCGAGCACAGGGGAAGAATAATTGCCCTGGTCTTGCTGGCCACACCACTCCTGATCAATAGGAGTCCCAGGGGATGGATGAGGGAAATGTTAGAGAGGGCATGGGTAAAAATAGGTATTGATTGTCAGCCATGAAGATTCTTGATTTTCATATCAATTCAGACTACATTAGAATTTTTCTGACAGTCAATATAAATTGGAAATTGCTGATATCCATCTATAAACAGGAAAAGAAAGTTTAACAGAATTAAAAATTCTTTCTGTATTTTTTCAATATAGTATATTCACTTGGAATACATTTCTGAATTCTCTCTAATTAACCACAGTAGAATCAAAAACCTCAGTTATTCTCAGGGGCTTTCCTTGTTTCAGTGTTTCATAAACAAATGTTTATGAGTCTTTCACACTGAATTCCTGAACTGAAGAGCTCAAAAAAGAAGAGGCCTCTGGAGAAGAAAAATTCATCAGCATCCTCCAAGTGTCTGAGGCTGTGCTGGGGAGAGGCCCTTGGTGCTGCACAGAGCTCAGGGCAGCTGGCACAGCTTGCAGGGAGCTGGGCTGGCCTGAGAGAGCCTGCCAGAGAAACCAGCAGTGTCCATCTCAGCCTGGCTGAGCGTGCAGGGGCAGGACTCAGCCCAGGCCTTGTGGGGCAGGGCCAGCGCCTGTGGAAGGCATTGGAAACAGGCAAGTGGGCGAGAGAGGAGGCTGCTCTGTGCCCTTGGTGGCATGCACAGAGCAGGGAGGGGGCCCAGCACATTTGTCACTGACAGCCTCTGTCCCCAGCCATTGCCAGCCCTGGCTGCTCAGCCCAGGTTTGCCCTGGGCTGAGTTTGGCTGTGGCCCAGCTCCATCCTCCTGCAGGGCTCAGGGCCTGTTCCTGGCCATGGCCAGCCCTGCCCGGCCTCTCTGCTGGCCCAGAGCCCTGCAGAGCCCGGGACAGGGCTGTCAGTGCAGGCCCACAGGTGCCAGGGGCTGTGCAGGAGCTGGCAGAGGCTGCCCAGCAGGGAGGCCATGGGGCACAGAGCCCCAGGGCTGCTGTGGCACCACGGCACAGGGGTCGTTCCCAGCCGCAATGCTCCTGTCCTGGGCTGGGCCTGCACAGGGACTGTGCCACCATGGCTGGGCCAGCAAGCTGGGAACAAAGGTCAGGGTGGCAAATTCTTCAGCAAAACCTTGTGGAGGAGGCAGTTTTGAGTGGCTCCATAGCTCAGGAATCCAAAAGAAAGAAGAAGCCACAGAGATCCTGCAAAATGGAGGGGATTTAAACCTCATTGCCTTGAGCTGCTTCAGACTCATTCTGGGGGACGTGTTTCACCACAGCGTAGCCTGGGAAGGAAATTCTTTTCTCTTGTTTCCAAGCCGTGGCCTCCTGATATTTTGACAATTGACCCTTGGTCCATAGTGATTTCATTGGATCACAATAGTCTCCTTGGTTCCATCAGGCCCAGGTTTGTCACAACTGAACCTTGGTTCCATGAGATACCCTTGTATCCCAATCCTCTCTTGGATTCCATGAGGCCCCGCTGTAAAACTGTGGGCACTTGGTTCCATGAGTTCCTTTGCACTGTGTTGCAATGGAATCTTAAGCAACCAATGGTCAATTGTCAACACATCAGGCTCTCATAAAACTAAGGAGAACATTGTGACACAATGGATTCTCATGGAACCAAGGCCCCATTGTGACAAAGTGCTGCCTGATGGAAACCTGGTGCCACTGGGACATGTCCAGCCTTGGAGGAAGCAAGTGTCCATTGTGACACAGCACAGCCTTGTGAATCACAGCAGAGCACAGTGACACCATGGAATCTTGGGGAACCAAATGTTGATAGTAAACACAGCGGGGACTTATGGAAGGCAGGAGACCATTGTGATGCTGCACTTTGTCACAGTGGGGCCCTGCTCTGTGAGAATCCATTTCCCCACAATCTGCTGGGTTCTAAGAGGTCCCACTGTGTCACAACAGCCCCTTGCTTCCACGGACCATGGCATGGTCCCACTTGCATCTGGGTTCCATGAGGCCATGCTGTTTCTCAATAGAAACTTGTTTCCATGAGATTCCATTGCAACACAATGGTCCCCATATTTCCATGAGGCTGTGCTGTGTCACAATGGACATTGGATTCCACAAGAGCTGGCAATGTCCCAGTGGCACCTGTGTCTCATGAGGCCCTGCCCTGTCACAATTGACTGTTGTTTCCATGAGATTCCAT